>JAAGWQ010000302.1:0-107873 GCA_013396295.1 Fusarium heterosporum
AAAGAGAGATATTTCAATTATGTTTTGATTGGCGATAACTTTCCAAGAACTCTTTGTTCTGCTGACGAAGAACAGCTGGGGAAGTATTGGAACTTTCACCTGCCTGGAGCCAATCGAGAAAATTTACCAAGATATTTCTATTGTTTTGCCTTTTACATCCCTCTACTGTAACCCCCATGGTGAGATATAAAGCACGGCGGCACCTTTCGTTGTTCAAAGTTCTTACCACGTGTATCCTGAAGAACTCCCTCAACCGTTCTCACGCAACAAGATTCGGAGTTGTCGGCGTGAGTCAGGTTGGCTACGGTAGACAGTATTCGGCGTGATTAAAGAAGGGGAAAAACAGGACACTCATGAATTTAAATACAGCCCCCATCCAAAGCCCTATAATTATCTACAATAGACGGAGAAATTTTCTATCTCGTCGTCAGTCGTATCGTCATCCATTTTCTTCATCTTCATTTTCTAAGTGAGGCTCATTATCGACAGTGGAGCATCTTTGACCCGCTCCTCGCCAAATTTAACACGGTCTGTGCCCACGTGTGACATCACTTGCTGGTCCCTCACCACCAAATTTGATATCATCATCAGCCTTGCAAGCCTCTGCCGATTTATAGAGCGACTATCAGCCAAGAGGCACCTGGCACCTGACTTGTATTCTCCTTTACACGAAACCACTTTCTTACTACATACTTAGCCATGAAGCGGTCTCAAGGGAAATCGGCCACCCGTGGTTTCGAAACACCCCGCTCTGGCTTTGCGGGCTTCGGAGGCTTTGGCACTGCCGCCTCCGGCACTTCCCTGTCGTACCTTGCTGAGCCTCCATCTTTCTCAGCTGTTTCGGATCCCAACGTTGTTGTGTCGCTCAAGAACCTTCTCAAGAAAGACAGCACTACCAAAGCAAAGGCTCTCGAGGAGCTACTAGCTTATGTCCAGGCTCACCCGTTTGACAAGGATGGCGGGGTTGAAGAGGGTATCCTCGATGTCTGGGTAAGTCCATCTAGACATACCTGTATATTTTCTTGACAGCAACTAACATACCCTCAGGTTCAATTATATCCTCGCACATCCATAGACAACTCACGTCGCGTTCGTGAGCTCACACATAACCTCCAGTTTGAGCTTATGAAGTCTGCTCGAAAGAGGTTTGAGCGTCATCTCCCAAAGATCGTCGCCGCATGGCTTGCCGGCTTGTATGACCGTGACCGTGTGGTAGCCAGGGCTGCTAGCGACGGACTAACCTCGTTTCTCAACACCCCTGAAAAGGTCCTTGCGTTCTGGAATAAATGCCAGGCCCAGATCCTCGACTATGCTATCGAGGCTATTCAAGAAACACAAGATACACTGAGCGACGAACGCTCCACAACAGCAGAAGATTCCGAGGCCAAGTACTTCAGGGTTGTTACTGCCAGCTTATCGCTTGTGCTTGGTCTATTACAAAAGGTTGAGCCAAATAATTTGGAGAAGTTCCAATCCCGATATGACGACTTTTTCGCAGAAGAAAATGTCTGGAAAACCATCACTTTCAATGACGCTGCAGTCAGAAGGACGGTTTGCCAACTACTATTTGCCTCTATCGATCGGAAGCTTCCTTATGCAGATGACTCGAAAGTCAAGCAAGCTTTCATCACTGGCGGCTTAAAGACTAACCAGGCTGGCTCTGCTCTTGAGTATGTGCGAGCCCTAACAAAGATGACCCAAACGTATCCCGATGTTTGGTCATCAGGAAAGGTAACAAGCGGCCCCAAATCTCCTCTGGGTAGACTGCAGACATTCATTTCCAAAGGATCTCAAGGAAGTCAACCCAAATTCTGGGAATACCTTGACCAATTATTGATGGTTCTGCCATCGGACCTGATCACACCTGATGTTGCATCCCAGTTTTTGACATCTCTCAAATCTGGTATTACGCATCGTGAGGAGCCTCGAACCAATACTTCATACGCATGGAAATGCTTTATTGACACGGCCAAGCGACTACTCAAGAACCTACCAGCCGACGACCAGCTACCATTTGTTCAGGAACACATCTTCCCACTTATTGAGCAATTCCTGTTCTCGGTGTCAGAAAAGACGGTCGCCATTCCCATGGGTCCCAACGCTATTTCTGTCCTCGTAGAAGCATACATCGCTACGGTACAAGCCTCGCCTTCCGTAGTGTCGGCATCTGAGGAAGAATGGAACCGACTAGCCAGCATCTTCTGTGCCAAGATTTCCGGATCATTGCCCGAGGTTTCAAGAGAGTACCAGCAGTCCCAGGAAAAGATTTCCGAAGAGGGTCGACGATGGTTTGGTCTTGTGGGCCAAATTGAGGACAAGGTGGTTGAGCTGACAGATGATGTTCCCGACCATACAGCCGGGCCGTCTCTTCAGGCCGTTACTCAGAGCATTACCCTTCTGGAGAGTCGTAATCTGAAGCCATATGGTGCTGCTAGAATTATTGAGTATGCACTTAGCATGGCCCCTCGTCTATTCCATGGTGATGCCGCCTCAAAGATCTCAGACTTCTTTACTACCATGGTGCGGGATGACGCAGCTAAAGCTGTTACCTCACCTTCTTCTCGGTATCTACTTTCCTCCCTCCATCTACTCGGCTCCGTATCCACTCAATTCGCACCAATCTGGAACTCTTGGGTAGAAGCGGTACTTGATCTACCCTCCGACACCATGCGTGATTCAGCCCTCGCATCTCTCATCTCGAACGATAGAGGAGCTGTTCTAGCTAAGGGCAACATGGACCTGCAGAAGCACATTATCGGCCAAGCTGTGCTTCTGGCAGTTGGCAACAGCAACAACTGGGAGCTCTTGGAGGCTGCTGTCACATATCAGACTCTTACAGACAGCAATTACCGAGAGCTTGTGCAAGCACTTGTGGAGATCCTTGAAAAAGAACCACAAAAGACAGAGTCTACACTTCAGGCTTTGGAGATTGCCGCGAAGGGTCGACCGGAGTTGTTCTCTCGCGATGAACGGGTTCATACGACCTTAGTCGCACTGTTGTTGGGCCTGTCTGAACTCGAAGATAGTGGCATCGCTTCCAAAGCAACGGCTATACGCACTCTTCTAGATACCCACACTGACGGAAAGCTGCCTGTTGTTGCTGTCATCCAGGCAAACCTTGAGCGAGCAGGCACACAGTCTTTGGATATCGAAACACTGGTGTCGCAGGCGTACCATGCTGCCTCGAGTGACATCCCATCCGAAGAGCTTTTCCCAAGCACGAATGTGTGGATGAAAGAGCTCGCCCCATTCTTGGAGCTGCCAATTAACCCATCGCTATCCATCACCAACAATATCGGTGGGGCAGTCGCATTGGTCAAGGGGTCTTCGGTATCTACACAGCTTCGAGTTCACAGAGACAGGAAGGGACGTGCTATTCCTACCAGAATGGCCCTTTACGTGTCTCAACTGTCAGAAAAGCTTCCACTGTCGCAGCTTCCAAGGCCTTTCCAGCTTGAGTTGTTATATCTTCAGTATCTGACTGTTCAACTCATCTCTGACCAAACCACTTGCATGGAGGAGAACCGTTTGTGGCAGACTTTAAAGCATGCCGAAGCTAGCTCTCAAGCCGAGGAGTTCGTCTCCAAGACGCGTGGGATCTTGAGCGACATGGCCAACGAAGCCAAGCCTTGGGGCGATGCGAGCGAGAAGTCGATTGTTCAGGATCTTATTGATCTATTGACCCAGCACTCAAGAGAGTTGACACCCAGAGGCCTATTCAGCGCAAGGGCGCTTAGCGAACTTGTACAATCCTTGGCAGAAGCCCATGGTGTATCATCAGGCTTTGAAGATGCTCTTCTAAAGCCTGACATTCTCAAGGTTGGTCCTATGACTGTATTGCCTGCCGCCGCGATTATCGCCGGCTTTGGGGAAACTCTCCAGCCCTCTAAGGCTGCGAACACCTTCTGCAACAGGGTCGCGAGTGAGATTGCGGGTGCCAATGCAGAGAGTGACAAGACGTTGATGACTCTTGTCCTCCTCTCATCATGCGCCCAGATCTACGAGGCTGGTGAAATGCCCGTGGCTAATAACCGAATCGTTTTCGCCGTCCGTCAAATCACATCATGGCTCGATGAGCCCGAGAACCTGAGCCCAGCCCTCTGTGCTGAAATCTGCCGAGCTCTTGATAAGCTACTTCCTTGCATGAAGGACGTATATGGATCATACTGGGAAAAGGCAATCGAGTTCTGCATCTCGCTCTGGAACCGTGCCCACGAGTTCGAGTTGGATGAGGCTCTCCCTTTCATTCACTCCTCACTCAAGCTATTCCGCACCATTGAGTCTCTGCAGGAGCCCAACGATGATCTTGTAGATGCCCTCAAAGAGTATGCAGGCGCGAAACCTAGAGCTCTGATTGAGCTACTTCGACTACCTCGAGATACTAGCTCACAGCCCCTTGAGATCGTGGACGCCATCCTCTGCCGAGAGGTCGAGAAGATCTCTTTGCGACATATCACTGACCTCTCTGACATCTTTGGCTTATTGGCATCGGATTCTCGCGACATCCAGACAGCTGCTTTCAATCTCCTCCACAAAGCCATCCCTGAGCAACAACAGCAGAAGTCTGTCGATGCCATGCTCGACAAGACAGATGCCCGTCTGCCCGATGAGCTTCTTTCGCTCCTGCTTGACGCTCCTACGCTTGAGAAGTACTCTGACGAGATGCTCGCTGAGTTCCCTTCCTCCATCCGCTCATACCTTTTGTCGTGGAAGCTTGTGTTCGACGCTTACTCAACATCGTCCTTCAAGATCCGCAACGACTTTAATGAAAACCTCAAGCAAGATAACTATGTGGCACCTCTGCTTGATTTTATGTTCGATGTGCTGGGCCACTCGGCCGCGCACCCTCTCAAGCTCGAGAAGATCAACCTCACCTCAGAGCACATCCAAGATTACGACGTGAAGCTGGCAGAATCAGAGCCCGAAGAGAAGAACATGCAGTGGTTGCTCGTCCATATCTTTTACCTTCTGCACAAGTATACCCCTGGTTTGTTCCGCTCCTGGTATATCGACTGCCGCTCCAAGCAGACGCGAATCGCAGTCGAGTCCTGGACGACAAAGTACTTCTCTCCTCTTATCATCTCGGATGCCCTCGATGAGGTTCAGCAGTGGGCCGAGTCTCAAGAGCCACCCGCCATGGATGAGCAAGAACTCGCCGTGCGTGTCGCTCGAGCCGCCAGGGAAATCACAGCAGGCTACGAGGTTGACGAGAGCCAGGCCGCCATCAGCATCAAGATCCCCCAGAACTATCCTATCGAGAACGCTGTTGTTCAGAGCCTTAATCGGGTTGCCGTCAACGAAAAGAAGTGGCAGAGCTGGATTATGACAACACAGGGAGTCATCACATTCTCCAATGGCAACATCATCGATGGTCTGCAGGTGTTCAAGCGAAACATCATCGGTGCGCTCAAGGGCCAGAGCGAGTGCGCAATCTGCTACAGTATCATCTCAACAGACAAGCGCATGCCGGATAAGCGATGTACAACATGCAAGAACCTGTTCCATAGGACTTGTCTGTACAAGTGGTTCCAGAGCAGTAACCAGAATACATGCCCGTTGTGTAGAAACCCCATTGATTACCTGGGCGCGGATACGCAAAAGAGACGTCAGTAGATAGATCGGGATTGAGTACATATGTTAGGATACAAACAGTCAAAAGTTAGAACAAAAGAACACCTTTATTAGCACCCTTTACTATAGTGTATTGTGCACTCCTAGAGGAACCCATGATTGAAGTTCAACGCTTCGTCCTCTACAGCTTCACACCTCCCTCTTCAGTATCAGAGCATTGGTCCAGTTTGACACCCCCCTCCTCGATATCCTCGTCCTTCGAGATATCTTTCTTGGCCCATTTCTTCAACTTTTCCACAATCTGAGGAGGCAAGAGCTTTGGATCGCCGCCAGTGCTTGACGCGGGGGTGGTAGAAGGTTTTGTTATGTCTGTACTGTGTTAGAGTAGTTGATATACGGAGTTTTCAGTACTTACTTGAGTTGGAAGACATGACGGCTGTTTGAGTTGCTTGTTTGTTTAATATAAGTTTGTTTGTTCCACGGGATTTTATGTTGCACAAGATGGATATAGGAAGTAGTCAGGGAAAGCACGAGATGTCACCAGGGTGATATATAATGGGAAGGAGGCATCGAGTCTAGAATTGTTTATTGTATCATGTCTCTGATTCGGAATTTTTGATTACATCAATCGCTAATCAGCCACCTCCAGTACACTTCTCAGCCAGTTCCGATGTGATGCTACGGTCTCACGGCAAAGCTTTGTGTTCAAGAGCCTAGCAGCATTAGTAAGGTGAATAACAAATAGGATAATGGGAGCGTACCTGCTCAGCAGTGAGCCGCTGACTATTGTACTTTATGAGCGACGACACAAGGTCTATAAAGTCAGGATCGACCTCGGGGAGTAATTCTCCCCAAGGCCGCGCAGGAAACATAGTCCAAAGCTCGAAGGGCGCGACCTTGAATTGCTTTGCTTCGGGCCATGTCTCCGGGGTAGGTGTTCCGATTGTTTTGAAGATGCTTAGGATAAGACCCAACTGATTGCCATCCTCGTGAACCGCGCGTGATTCGAATATGGGCGTTGGAGGATCACGAAGTGCCTCTGCGAGCATTACACCAAGGCCCCACATGTCGACTTCTGGTCCGTATGACTTGTTTCCAAAGAGAACCTCAATTGCGCGGTAGGGACCTGTACCAATATCAAGGATTTTGTCATCGGCAGGCTCGGAATGGACTGATAGTTCGGGATGCCATGCTGTGCCAAAATCGGACAGATAGGCTGGACCGCTGGGAGAAGCTAGTAGAATTGCAGAAGGCTTGATGTCACGATGTACAATGCCCTGTGCATGGATGTCCTTCAGACCTTGCAGGATATCCCTAAAGATGGGACGCACAGAATCAAGAGGTAGTGGTCCTTTTGTGAGAAGATCGGCGAGAGTATAAGGCATGAAAGGAAAGACAAGAACGAATCTCTGCTCCTGATCACGAAAAGTCTCGAGCAAGGGAATACAAGGTGACCGCAAAGTCTTGAGAATCTTAGCCTCACGCTGTGGATTATGAGGCTCGATATCTTGGTAGGTGACAATCACTTTGAGAGCCTTCTCACCTGAACGATAGACCTCGGAAGTGACACCTTCCGACACAGGGCGACAATTTTCGTAGGGGCCAATGCGGATACCAGAGTCATCCTCATAAACAACATCTTCCTGAGATTGCGGAGGCGTGGGTGTTGAAGTCGGTTGACAGGCGAGATTGTACTCGTCCTAGGCCTTGTCAGCGGATCCGCGAGGTTTGGACCGCTGCATGACATGGGCGCACCTGAGTAGAAGAGATCTGGTAGGCAGCTTGTTCAATGGCGATGGCCTCACTCATGCTGGTTGTAGAGAGAGACTCTTGGCTTTGGAGTGTAAGTCAGTGTTGGCCAAACTCTGGTAAGGGTTGGCTTACATCTTTTGGATGGTCTCATAGCGCTGAGACATAGTCAGAGCTGCTTTCCATTCTGGGACTGACATTGTGGACGGAATGTGTTTATGGTACCAGAGTTCTAAGCAATGGGAGTCAATTGAAGATGCACAAGTCAATTGATGCTAGAGTCAAAGTGCAGCTTTCAAGTTTCCCCGTGGAAGAGTAAAGATCTGCCTTGACTAGGATATCTCGGGTCGAAAGAGTGGTTTCTGGGAAGGAAGAAACACACAAGAGGCCCGCAATTTCATAAAGCAGAAACAAGGTCAAGCATGACGTGGAGCAGGGGTCTGGCAGTTGTGTCTCATGAGTCAGGAGAGACTGGGAATAGAGGTTCAATTGCTGGCGAATTTCACTGTAGAGATCAATTATCGTAGACTAGACTATTTCTTGGTGTTGGGATGATCAATTACAAGTACCGAGACTAATGAGGTCATGCTTATTCTCCTCGTGACTTTGTTCTTGGTCGACTTCTCGAAGACCAACCTAACCTACCACTAAAAGCTCCACTGTCTTTGAATCAAGCTACCCCAGCTCTAGCTAGCTCCAGCTCCTCCGGGCGAGGAGCCAAAGCCCAGCGCCAGCGTCAGCGCCAGCGCAAGCCCTGTCTTTCTTGGCCAGCCTCTTCTAGTCTTTTAGCCGTTGTCGTCCCAGCCAAGGCATTAATTCCCTAACCTGACGGATACCTTTCTCCTCCAACCTCGTACCGGTTGCATCTTGGATCTGTGCATTTTTGCGGCAATAATACCTAAGCAATACCACAAACGCTCCCTCCGACTCTTCCGATATTCGATTATTGGCATTGTTCACCATCGACGACCCCCTGATCCACCATCATCGTACCCGAAAGAAGCGCCTCGTCCGACGTCAATTCTTACTTGGTCACCTCCGAAGCTCGACCGACCCCTCTCGCTCACTTCAACGCCATGCGCAGCATCTCCTAGAGCTTTCAACCTTATACTTAATTCGCTGTTCTCTCTTCGCATCCATATATAATTCCAGTTCTAATTTGCGCCGTGGTTCATCATGGAGGATATGGCCAGGGCCGAATATCCCGCCATGCTGGTGAGCGAGTCCCTTCCGCTGCTTCCAATTCCATCGTCGCGAGTGACATTGGACGCAAACTCAATCCAATGCTTCATTGGGCCCCGACTGACTTTTCCTGCGCAATGTATAGGCAGCTCTCCAGCCCGGCCAGGCGGCGCAGACCCTTAACGATCGATTGAAGCGCATGTCCCGTGTCAACAACGAAATTGCCGACTGGCTCCAGGTACGCCAATCCTGCAAATCACCAATGGCTACGTAGCGATATGGCATCACGCTGCGAGCCTCATCAACGTCCCACTAATCACTTCTACACAGGAGCGCCGTCGTGTGGAAGATCAATATGTACAGGGCCTGAAGAAGCTATGTGTGTTCAAGGTACCAAATGCTCAGTCCGAGCTAGGGTAAGTTGCCCAAGGTCATACCGTCGCAGTGTGCTCATGATTGCTCCAGTGTCTTCCAAGCGCCATGGAACCGAATCGTTGACTCGACTGAGAGCATCGCTCACTCACATCACCAGCTTGCCGATCGCATCGAGAAAGACATCGAGCATCCGCTGCGCAACTTCGCCAGCCGCAAGGACGTTCAGAATATGAACACCATGGCCAATAACCTGTCAACCACGGCCAGGGACCTCGAGGAGTCGCAAGACCGTGTCGATAAGCTCACTAAGAAGGGAGGTCGCGCGAATACTTCAAAGGTCGATGCTGCTTTATCCAAGCTCGAGTCCGCTACAGGGCAGTGGGATTCGCAGGCACCCTTCATCTTCGAATCCCTACAGGCTCTCGACGAGTCGCGCGTAAATAACCTGCGTGATCTTCTCACCCAGTACCAGACCCATGAGTCCGATTCGGCCCAGCGCGTGCAGGAGAACGCCATGGAAACCCTGGCATTGATGCTTGAGATTGATACCAACCAAGAGATCCAGTCTTTTGTGAACAAGGCAACGGCTGGCAAGGCGAAGCTTCCTACAAGAACTTCTACACGTCAATCGTCTTATGCAGGAACCACTCCGTCGACACCAGTACCACCAAGCACGGCCGATAGTACCAACCTTCCTACTCCAAGCGCTCAGACAACATCTCCTGCGCCTGTTCCTGCCCCTTCTTCTTCTCACGCCGGCGACGATGATATGAGTGAGAACAACTCGGTTCCGCAGGAGAAGCCAGGTGAGTCAATTATGAAGAAAACCGATCAATAGCTAACAACCTACAGGGGGCAAGCTTAGACGCCTCGGTACCATGTTCGGAGGACGTAGAAGACAAAGCATGCACGCTGGTTTCGGCCAACTTTCCCCTGGAAAGCTAGGACCCAGCTTTGGAAGAATGGGAACTAGTCACAGCCAAAACGACCGCGGTCCTTCACCCCGAGGATCATCCAGCAACCTACAAGAGCACCATCGATTGTCCTCTCTAGCAGAAACCCCAGATGCACCCAAATTCCCCGATGACGACAACGAATCACCCAGGCCCGAGCCCTCGCACGAGAACACGAATGGTGTGTCACATAACGGAACTCTGCTCGATAGCCCCATCCCACAGACAACTGGAGGCACAGTCAACGGTAACCACGAGCCCGATCTGTCAGACGTCCAACCGCCTCCAGGCCCTCCTCCGTCGCACAAACAAGAGAACCAGTCCCCCGCACCACCACCAATCGTAACCAAGGATGCTGAAGGATTCAATGTTCCACCCCCGATGAACGACCCAATCTCCGAGGCACAGCGTGAAGCTCAGAAGGAGTCTGGCGAAGATCCTGACCAGTTGCTCAAGGTCAGCATCCAACAAACACCAGTCGAAGACGAGGACCCAGATGCCAAGCTTGCCGCGCTGTCTAGCGTTGCCAACAGTTTGAAGCTTGGGCCGGCTACTCGTCGTAGTGGTACAGTGAGGGGACGTCGTGACGTGCGCCATACTATGTACGTGCCGCCGCCTAATCTCCCTGAGAGCGGTACGGACTCGCCCATAAGTGCTTTGCCCGTATCTCCAGTTCTTGCGCCCTCCACTTCCAAGGGAAGTGCAGTTGCGGCTCTGGCATCAGAGGCCAGCGTTACGGGTACTTCGGATACGCAATCTGTGAGGTCAGGCAATTCATTGGGAGGTTTGAACCATCCTCAACATGCCCACATGACTGCCCCAGGTCTGAACACGTCCATCATTGAAAGTGTCAACGCTATATTTGAGGATGGTGTCATCAAGACTGCGTCCATCACAGGTGAGGTTGCTTTCGTCAACAACCCCAGTGACTCAGGTGATGCAAAGAGTAAGTAACTTTTCAATCATACGAAGTACACACGGTAACATAATTTAGGCTACGAAACAATCCGCATTAACAACTTTGCGGCTCTAGAGCGCATCGGGCCGAACCGCATCTTCGTGCAGAACTCATCCCCTGACCACAATGATCAGTTCAACCTCGATGTATCTCACCTCACCAAGAACGCCACCGCTTTCTCATACCGAGTATTCTCCGATGACTCCGAAACCCCATCATTGGGCGAACAAGCTCCTCTTCTGCTGAAGCCCGCATGGAAGCCTCAGGGAGACAAGCTTGGCCTGTTGCTCCAATATCAGCTTAACCCATCATCAAAGCTTAGTGCCCCAGTATCACTACACAACGTGGTCATTGTCGCCACGTATGAGGGTCGATCAAGCGGTGCTCAAACAAAACCCGTGGGAATACATCTCAAAGATAAGCACCTCGTCTACTGGCGCCTAGGCGACCTCACTCTCACCGCCGACCCCCAGAAGATCGTGTGTCGTATCATTGGAGCCGAGGGTGCGGAGCCTAAAGCAGGCCATATCGAGGCCCGATGGGAATACACAGCCTCTGGCGATCAGCCTGTTGGAAGCGGCATTTCCATTTCTCGGCTCGATGAGGGCAAGGGTAAAGGCAAGGATATATCTGACGACGATCCTTTCGCAGATGACAGCGCAAGTATGGAACAGAAGTGGGTAGACGTGCCTGTGTCAAGGAAGCTCGTCAGTGGCAAATATGAAGGTCGCTAAATGTGGTTGAACTATTTTCACATGCATGGATAGAAGAAGCCAAGGAAGATGCAATCTTCCGCTTGGCGGCGCATTGAATAGCGAGCGTGAATGGCTTAACTGGGGTGAACTTTCACTCTTTTCTCCTCTTTGTCTTGCTTAATAATCTTCTTTGTATGCGTATCTATATGTATTTTGGGAAATATCAGGCTTATCTGGATTGGAGAAAGTCTCGTATTATGTAGGAGAGCTGAACAAAATCTCATGTGTATATTTCAGGTAGATGAATTATCATAAGAAGGTTCTGTGTCTGTAATATTTAGTTCGGCCTCGCTTGATCTAACTAATGCCGTTTCTGTCGTTGCCAGTCCTGATACTCCAAATTGACGCTGTTCCTCCTCGTTCGCTTTTCGCATTTCATACATACAATGGTAGGACATGCCATGGCATTACAGTGTGTTTATATACATTGGCCGTTAATCATCTATTTTGACTTTTCAGAAGCCCCCTTGCTATTCTTGCTCGCTTGGTCCTTTTTCCACTTGGAATACTTCTCCCCGAGGTATCGCCATGTTCGTGAAACACCACCCATCAAGAGGCCTTTGACGCTCTGTACAGTACTGGGCCAGTTGACTGTCTGCTTGATGACGAAGCGAACCGTTTCATGCAACTTCTGGGCGTCGTCAGTGGCTATGCGGCGCTCAAAGTCTCCACCTTGCATCTTCTTAACGCCGCCTTCTTGATCACTCGTAGCCTTCATAAGTTCGTTGAACTCGCCGCGAGGAATTCCAAATCGTTTCTGGTACTGGAAGTACAGGCGCGATCGGAAGGTCTGGGGTAGACGCCTGACCATGTTGCCTCGTCGCACGGGGTCCATGTCCTGTTTGAGGTCGTTGGATGGCTCAGGGTTCATGATCCAGTTGGAGTCATCAATGGGGCTAGCCCCAGTGAAATCGACGTTCGGAAGTGTCTTGATGAGAGGGGCGTACAGTCGGCGGAAATGGACAATGTTGTTCTCGACGATGTTTGTGACTTTGCTCTTGTTTTCTGTAGGTAGAGACATGCGAGGGTCGCCCAAGTAACTTAAACCTGCAATCGTGCTATAGAGCTGGGCTTCGGTAAAGTCGGGTGGTAGGAGGAGCAGGGCAGTTCGTACAGCGGCAATAAGGTTGTGCTGGTTGGCGAGTCGGACACGAGGATGGTCACGGAGGATCTTGACAGGCTTCTGAAGACGGCCCGCAAGATACAGACTATCCCAGGAGGACAGATCTTGTACAAGGTTGTCAATACTTGTCACGCCATACTTAATGAGCATGCCGTTGACTTCGACGAATGGGTTGAAGTAGACACCAGCACCCCAGTTCTGGACCCGCGAGACACTACCTGACCCCAAAGATGCAAGGCCAGAATAATGGTGCCTGTTTTGTTTCATGTTGATTGAGTGCCAATGCTCGACGTGTGATACTCCGAAGATAAAATCCAGCACCTTGGGTGAACCTTTTTGCGACTTGATGAGCGCTTCTGGTGGATTTGGGTGAACAGCGCGAAACTCGCTCTCGGTAATGCTGGTCTTGGAAGGTCCTTGAGGAAAGACTCCAGAGCCGTAGGCAAAACAGTATACTATGGGCGCGTTGAAGTTGCGCAACATAAGTCGCAAAGCTTCTTTCAGCTCATAGTTAATGATCATATGTTGGTTCGCGCCAAAGAGGCGATGCGGAAGGTCCTCAAAGGTCTTGATCTTGGTGTCTAGATCTTCCCATTCGCTGCTGAATACATTGAGCTTGCTGCCTTGTGGTGTTGAGGATGCGCTGCTCGAGATGGATTCGTCCGAGTTGCTTGCCGAGCTTCCCGAACTGCTGCTAGAAGACGATTTTGTTGAGTCGGGAGACCATCGCGATGGAGAAGGCGTGAAGCCGTACTGTGTCGAATATAGTTGCCGGGGGTAAAGAGGGACAAATCGGGAGCGGGAAGGTCGAAGGGTTATGGCTCTGGTGGTCACTGAAGACTAGATGAAGCTGTTAGAAGGATATGATGGAAGATGGCTGAAGTGTGAGCTTACCCTGAGACCAATTGAGGCCATCGTGGAAATATTGAATGACTGGCAAGTGGCAGAAGATTTCGAGTATCAAGATGACAACTTTGAATGTGTTGGAAGAAGCAACAGGGCAGTCGAAGCTGCGTTGGTGCCGAGGAATGCTCTAACTGCTACCTGGTAGAGTGCTCCATTCGAGAAAGAGAAGATTTGCAAGGACCAAGCCGAGGCTAGTGAGGTCAAGAGAAAGGAAGACTGTGACAATGAGTCCCGTCAATCTAGAATCGACGTCAGTGGGGTTCAGTTTCGTAATCGGTTGGTCGTAATGCGATCGTCGGTTCTGACGAGATGGGCTTGACCTTTTTCGAGAACTGAAGCTTGACACTGCAAGACAGATAGAGTGGGTCACGAGGTCCAAGGAACGATGATATTCAGCCAATCAAAGGAGACTCTACCGGCGGGACAGGGTCCCTCCTCGTCAGGTACAATACGTCACTGGAGGATTCGCACTTGGCATCTTGGAGAGGGAAGCTCAACGACATTTTACTAGGATGCGTCATTGATAGCTGGGTGTTATGGGGAAACAAGCTTTACAGGGGCTGTTCCAGACTATAGCTGGGTAATGTTCAAATCTAATAGGAGATGATTGCAAATGAGAGCAATTGCTACAACGGTTTTCGATAGATAATATTGTTAAGGGCCGAGTCATCAGTTGATAATGTTGTTGGCGTACCATTAAGTATATACCAGATCGCATTGACTTTAGAACCAAGGAAGCCAATCCTGGCCGTTTGAGCGCCACGAGCTACTTGAGCTTAACAATGATGCTGTTAGAAGCTGCCAACAAAGACCTTGCATAATCTAGCCGTAAGGACTGCTGCAATTCCCCAAACTCATGATTAAGAAAAAGTCATTTTTTTGTAAATACCATAGCATACATGTAGGCATTACCCAGAGAGATGCAGGATACCACTTGCGTTGATGAAAAAGACATGCTCCGGATCACACTTACCCTAAACCTCACATTCGTGACACCATGGACTAATATTTTAAGCATTGTCAGTTACAGTACATGGTATCATTCTAATTGGAATCCCCGTTTGAGTTTGTTCCGTACCATTGAAATTCTAGCTTTGTCTTTCAAGCGATCTCCTCCAGCGTATCAACATGGGCCTCACGAAGGTCACGTGATACCGCTCGGCGATCGCAAACGGCTGCTCCGCGACCGCGACCGCTCCTACCTTCAATCAACCGCATCCACCAAACAACAAAAATGCGAGCACACACGCCCAATGACTTCGATGGGCGTGCAAGCCGTAGAGGCTCTGTCAATAACAGGTTTAGAAGCAGTGTTTCTGCCAATGACCAACCCAATACCTCGTTGCGAAAGTCCAGGGTAAGTCAACAACCAAAACACAACAAAGCAAACCAAAACAAACATGCCCCATGATTTCTCAATTGTCTTCTGACCACAGAATCCATCGCTGTAGATTTCCGCCTTTCGCGCTACACAGCCAACATATAATCTCTTCACTGGAGAATCCAATCTGCCTCGCCCTGCTTCTCGACAGAGTGTAGCCGCTGAATCTGTCCGCCCCGGATCGCGCGAAAGTCATAAGGAGAACATGGCGCCCCCCGACGCGGACGAGTACGAGAAGTACAGGCGGGAGATTGAATCTTTAAAAGCCGAGATCGGTACTCTTCAATATCGAATGCAAACTAGCGAACAGGAGAAAGAAATTGCTCTTTCGCAACATAACAGCAAGTTGGAGCAAGCCCGACGACGCGAGCAAGACGAAGCCCAACAACGACAGACTGCGGAAGCTGAGCGTCAGAAAGCCTCAGCTCAATCAGAGGCTTTGCGACAGGAACTTGAAGATGTCAAAGAGTCGGTCAATGGAGATAAAAAACAGCTTGAGCGCAAGGTTCGAGAAGCTGAAGATGAGGCCCGACTGCTCCAGGAACAGCTGGAGGACCTTTCAACAGCGAAGGACGACGCTGCCAGGATTGCGGACCGCAAAATTACAGACATGGAAATGCAGATCACCGCATCCCAAAAGACGATCCAAGAATTCGAGCAGGAAAACGAGCAGCGAGAGAACCTATTGCAGCAGACACAAGCCCAGGTGGCTGAAAAGGATGCACAAATCGCCAATCTGGAAGCCGATGTTCTACGACTTAAGGCGCAAAGTGGTGATGCAGAGACAATGGAGATTATTCGACAGGAACTCACAGAACAAGTGCAGCACATCCGGAACCTCGAATCAACAAACCGTGATCAGCTTTCCGAGCTTAAGCATCTACGAGCGCTGAGTAAAGCTGTCGAAGTCGTCGAAGAAGAGAAGCGAACTTTGCAGCGAAGATTGGAGTCTGCGGAATTGGTTGAAGCTGAGCTTGCCGAGGCCCGAATCCAGCGTCAACGTCTTGAGGACGAGCGGTTGGCTTGGTCCGCCTATTTGAAGAATGCCGCTGAGACGAACGAAGCCGAATTTGATTCCCCAGAAGCTGTGGCGAGAGCCCTCGTCGAAGAGCGTTTAACTAATGCGTCTTATGTCGAGAAGCTGGGCAGCCTACAGGCCGAAATAATGTCCGCACAGCACAACATACAGTCGCTTCAAAACGAAAAACTCCACCTCATGGGCGAGGTTGAGAATGCAAAGAGTGCTGCCAACGCAACCAATACCGATAAAGCTCGATTACGACTCGATCGACAGCGTGCCCTGGCCGTCAAGGAGGTCGAATATCTTCGCGCACAGCTCAAGACTTTTGATACCGAGGACGAGACGCTTCAGCCTGAGCAATTCGACCAAGCACGCTCACAAAGAGTGCAAGAACTTGAGGAACTTGTCGACAAGTACAAGTCCGAAGTCCAAAGCCTACACGCTGAACTTTCGTCGGTCGAACCCTCAGCAACAGGGACGCCGCAGCCGGCGACAGGCAGCAAGCGGTCAAGAGCGGAGGATGATAGTACCCAAGAACAGCTTGGACAGCTGACGCGAAAGAAGCGCATGTTGGAAGAGCAGGTGACTAAGTTCCAAAACAAGATGGCTCTTCTGGAGAAGGACTTGTCCACCAGCCGTGAGCAACTGAAGGCTGCTAAGCAACAGACGCAAACTCGCGTCCTATCTCTCAAGTCAAATCCCACCTCCGACTTTGAAGCAATCAAGCGCTCAACTCTCGAGGCACTGAAAAAGGAGAACGAAGACCTTCTGGCCAAACTCCGCGGTAGCTCTTCAGTACCTACGATACCCACCTCGGTCCTTTCGGCCATGGAGCGTGAGATCACAGCTGCCAAGGCCGAAACAGCATCTGCAGAAAAGCGAACCCGTCGCCTCAAGGAAGTCTGGGGCTCCAAGTCGCAAGAGTTCAAGGAAGCCATCTTCTCCACCCTCGGCTGGACAGTGACGTTTATCCCCAACGGCAAGATGCGCGTCGAAAGCACATTCTACCCATCGCAGACAGACGAGCATGAGAACTCGATTGTCTTTGACGGAGAGCGCGGCACCATGAAGGTTGGCGGCGGCCCAAGAAGTGCCTTTGCCAGAAGAATAAGCGATCAGATCGGCTTCTGGGTTAGGGAGAAGGGGTGCATTCCAGGGTTCCTGGCAGCGTTGACGCTGGAGTTTTATGAGGAGCATACAAAGTCTACCAAGTAGAGGAGGATCGTTATGGACGAGATGATGAGCTTAATACCCGTGTACATTTGCTTTGTCGTTTACATAAAAGGAACTGGGAGTTGTGGATTTGAAGTGTATAAAGGATGCATCGGTCATATTTGCGATACCTTGTAAACCTATCGAACTATATGCTATCTTATGTTCACAGTTGATTGTACGTGAGAGTTACCGTGGTAGAGCTGGCTGCTATGTGGTTACTGGGTCTTTAGGAATTATCGGATGACCCAACCAGATGAAAGGACGACGGATAACAATCCCAGAGTCGAGCTCAAGCACTGCGGATACTTCAACCTACCCCCCTTAGCAGTTAAGTTTAATAACAATAGGCTTTAAATCGATACCATTGTTTTGCGATTATTCGACCACGAAGAGTTGCATTTATAAATTTGTTTATTCTTTTATAAATTCCGCTATCTTTGAAACAAAGAAGTCGTCGAATGCGACATAACAATTACGGAAACATGGGAACCAGCAAATACGAAATCGATCGCGCTCCCACTAGTTGAGATCCGCCCGCCTTGCCGCGGCTATTTACGTTATAGAGACAGGGGGTTTAATGAGCTTGAAGATGTTTGAGGCTGATTAGAGCTGGCGTTTTTAGACACGAGACTAACGTAATAAGATGCGGTTTTTTTCTCGTGGTCGAATTAACCGCGCCTTGATTTGCTCTAGTTACGGTAATTACATGGACTTGTAAGAGATTATTGTCAATGGCTGCAGAGTGGCAAATGTCGAACCACTTGATCGGCCTTAACGGGCCGTTGAAGATATTTTCTCACATCAAAGCCGGTTTGATGAGTGAAGATGGCGATTGACACTTGTGGTCAACTGTGGCAATTAGCGTTAAACATCGCTATATCTCTTGTTTTTCTTATTTAGTGGTTGATGAAGTACTTATTCCTTCAAAGACAGTCTCTTCTCCAATTCAAGGTGGAGAAGGTGTAAAAACTCCAAATCGCTCCCCAGCAGTTGGAGAAGTATGCTTCTCCACAGTCACAGCCAAAGTCAAACTTGTTAGCAGATAACAAAGATTTCCCCATGGAGATTTACGTAAAGAATCACCGTCGACATCCGGGGATAGCAATTGCCTTAGATCGTGGAGATTTGTTTGTCGTGAAAAACTCTTCCCTTGCAAAAGAAGAGTCAGGACCGGGCCATGTGTGGGCCTCATAGCGTTGTTTTTTTCACCATAAACCGGGGCCTGGCTTTTGCTCTAACAAAAAAACATCATTTTTATAATGGGGCCGCTTCCTTTTAAGACCTTTCCTCCCTCCGCTTTGTTCCTCTCTTTCTTGTGTTTTTTTTGTTAGTCTCGAGTCGTTTTGAGATATTTCTATCATGGCTGTCGAAAAAGTCGTTAATGATGCTCCCGTCGTGGGAGAGATGGGCGTCGTGAGTGATGCGGATGAGCGTGCTCCTATGGGAAAAGAGGCCTTCACCGCAACGGGTGAGGAGTATGAGCAGGATGATTTCATGACGAGGACGGGTCTGAATGCAAAGTCCTTTACGAGAAAGCATTACGGCTTGGGGGTTGTTGAGCTGGATCGCAAGATGAAGCCCAGACATCTCCAGATGGTGGCAATTGGAGGCTCAATTGGCGCCGGATTCTTTGTGGGCTCTGGCTCTGCCTTGAGTAAAGGTGTAAGTGAAATTTACAAGTTAAGTTGACGTCTTTACTGACTTTTACAGGGACCTGCTACGCTGTTCATCGATTTCTTCCTTGTTGGAATCATGGTTTTCAATGTCGTCTACGCCATGGGTGAATTGGCCGTCATGTATCCCATTTCAGGCGGTTTCTACACCTATGCAGCACGCTTCATTGACCCTGCATTTGGTTTTGCCATGGCTTGGAATTACACTCTTCAATGGGCTGCGACCCTCCCCCTGGAACTGACAGTCTGCGCCATCACGATTCAATACTGGGCCCCTGATTCATCGCCCGGTATCTGGATCGCCGTCTTCCTCGCTGCTATCATCATCCTCAACATGTTCGGCACCATAGGGTACGCAGAGGAGGAATTCTGGGCTGCGTGTTTCAAGCTTACGTCCATCTCGGTTTTCATGATCATCGCACTCGTCTTGGTTTGCGGCGGAGGACCATCGAATGGGAGCTACGACACTTACCAGGGTTTCAAGCTTTGGCACGACCCTGGAGCTTTCAAGAACGGATTCAAAGGATTCTGCTCTGTTTTCGTCACAGCTGCCTTTTCTTTCGCTGGTTCTGAGCTCGTTGGTTTGGCTGCTGCCGAGTCTCGCAACCCCACGGCTTCAGTTCCCCGAGCTATCAAGCAGGTCTTTTGGCGAATCTGTCTGTTCTACATCGTTGCGTTGCTGTTCGTTGGGCTTTTGATCAGCTGTAACGACGAAAACCTCCTGAGCTCCAGCTCCTACTCCAACAGTGCGGCCTCGCCCTTTGTTCTTATTGGAAAGTACTCTGGACTCAAGGGTCTTGACCACTACATGAATGTAGTGATTCTGTCATCTGTTCTGTCCCTCGGTATCGCATCTGTGTACGGAGGATCCCGCACGCTTCTCGCTCTAGCCCAGCAAGGATTTGCCCCCAAGATCTTCACCTGGGTTGATCGGGCCGGTCGACCTTTGCCTTCAGTTGCCTTTATCATCGCCTTTGGATGTCTCGCTTTTCTCAACCTTGACGCGGCTGGTCCTGTCATCTTCGACTGGCTTTTGGCCTTGTCAGGATTAGCTATGCTTGTCTGCTGGGGCTCTATCTGTCTTGCACATATTCGCTTCCGAGCTGCATGGAAGTATAATGGTCACACCCTCGACGAGATCCCCTTCCAAGCTATCGGTGGAGTTTGGGGATCTTGGCTTGGTTTGGCCTTCGTCGTTGTGATTTTGATTGCTCAGGTAAGCTCTCCAGCTGAAAATTTCAATTTTGAACTCTAGACTAACATCGTTCCCAGTTCTATGTAGCCATCGTGGCTCCTGTGGGCGAGTCAGGTATGGGTACTGCTGAGGATTTCTTTATGCAATATCTGGGACTACCCATTGTCCTGGCCTTTTGGGCAGGAGGATATATCTGGAAGCGAACAAGCTGGATCAGTATCGAGAAGATCGACATCGATACAGGACGACGTGAGCACGACTGGGAGTCAATTAATGCTTGGCGTGCAGAGCTTGCTACGTTCCCTTGGTGGAAGCGCCTCAGATATGCTCTGTTTTAATTCATACAGATGCTTGGATAGATATAGAGATTTAGAGATTTAGAGTTTACGATTATAGAGATGACGAATAAGTCTAATGTTAAATGAGACTTGGAATTGGAATCGGGATCAGATGTGCTCGTTGCTTGGATACATAAGTACGGTCTTGACTATGTTGTTGCTATCAAAGATATAGCAGTATCAAAAAGGCTTGCGTAACCTATGGGAGGTATCACATGTCCGGTAGGGTTGGTCCGCCAGAGGCTGTATAATCCTCGGCCGTCAGTCTATACCGCCGTTCCTTGACCGTCTGGAGTACCTTGCTTAACGCCTGTCGGTCCGTCGGCTCGGTGAGCTCCAATAACTCCTGTGGCTTCCCCGGCATATTCTCCTGCACATGATCACAACGTGCGTAATAAATCCCCCCAAGCTCAAACCAAGCCTGCGCAAAAGCAAGATAGCGATTGAATAAAACATCACGGAAGTAGGCCGGATCATAATCTCGGGAGGGCATGTACCAGCATCCCTTGTCGAAGCAGAAATCTTTCAGCCCGAGCATTTTCTCGCGGATACTATCAAAGATGGTGTCCCATCGCAAACGGCTGACATACCAGCCGGGCTTGAGTTCCTTGAGACGTGGCTGGTAGGGAAGCGGGCGTCTCCCGAGACGGTCCCCGTCATCAACAATGACATCGCCCACCCTTATCCAGCCAGCCAGGTCTACATCCCAAAACGTAAATTCAGGCTGTAATACGAGACAGTGTGTTGCAATGGTGCATCTGTGAAGCTGAAGTTTCGTGAGAGATTTCAGTTCCAGAACCCAATCAAACTGGTCAGGCTGAAGAATGATATAATTATCCAGACACAAAGTCTTGAGTCGCGGGAACGACATCCCATAACTGCTGGGATCAAATTTCCCCGGAATGGCGCCCCACCGTCTGCCAGATATAGTCAGCTCGACGAGTTGATCAGCTACTGTTGGCAAGAAGGTTTTCTGTAGATAGGGATCAAACTCGAACATTTCAGAAAGGTAAATTCCAAATTTGTTGCGTTCTTCATAAGCGATACCGATGTGCAGGCGCTCGATGTTTTCAAGAAGCCCATCTGTAAGATCCTTGTCCAAAGGCACGTTTTGAAGATTTTGCAACTCCAATTCGCGTATGACGCTCATGTTTGGTGTAGAAGCGCGCTTCCTTATCATTTCCAGAATAATCTCAAGGGTTCTGATACGTGTCGTAGTCGGTTCGGGTTGTGCAGGGGACTCAGGGGTGATTTCATCATCGAAGTCTACGTCAAGTGGCTCGCGTCCTTGGCAGTGACTATTGAAACGCACTTCCAAGGCGTTGAGGCTGGGTAGTTCTGCTATGCGATTGACGGCAGAGACAAACTCTGGAAACTCTCCGTCTTCAATCCAGGACTCGGGCCATGCGGAAAGATCGCAGCTGTCCAAGTCGTCGGGGGGAGCTGTTTCGATGGCGACACGACGAACAGCGGCGCGAACAGGAGCAGAGTCCATCAATTTCTGCCACGAGACGAATTGGTCCTCGATGGTGTTGATATTGTGCCAGAGAGTCACTGTATGGAAAAAGTGCTTGGTAGCGAGATCATTCCAACGGCGACACACGAGGCGAACCCGCCAGAGGTCGGGGAAAAAGTCATTTCCATAGTGAAGTTTTTGCCATTCGTCTAGAACGTAACTGAATACATGACTCAATACTTCATTTGGAAGATCTGGATACATGTTAACAAAGTTTCGGCACGATATTAACTTAAGGAGATTGAAGGATGGTGGATTGAACAGGCAGATAGGACAAGTGGGGATCAAACCTACTGCCTAAATATCGTGTCCAATAGCCGATTCTCCTGTTGTGGTAAACTACCAGTAGGCCTTTTTGACCAGCATGGATGTCATAGTTGGTTTTATCAGTGAATATATGTATGTACTTTAGGTAGTAGGTTAGTTCCAGGATAGATTTAAGTCGCTTCAGTGAACAAATCAGTTGATAGAATTTATCTTAATTGATACAACTCAACAAGAATCAGCAACGTTCTAAGGCGAGACTTTGAGAATGTCACCCATGACGAGGTGAGGCACATTGTATAATTGAATTCACATCGTTTGACTTCGGCTGACCTAAAGAAACGAAAGAAGACTATCACAAAGTGCAATAGGAACTTGTGGCTTTGGAATAATCAAAACAAGCCAAACAAATCTGTTCCTGTGACCAGCTCCCCGTAACCAAATTCAAGTCAAGGGTCATACTAACATACATATACTATGGTATCTTGAAAATCTGACTCGTCTCAGCTCTTGCTTGTATCCGAGGTTCATTGGCAAACACGTGCTTACACTTAAATTTCTCATGCATGAATTGCAAACCTTCCACCACAATCTATTTCCAGCTCTCCTAGCAAGTACACCAAAAAAGAAAAAGAAAAAAACTATGGATGAACTAGTGAGACCAGACGCGGGAAGGCGTCCAGCCACGGGGGTCCCAGTTCCCAGTTATTGAGATCACATGCGATGGCCTCAAATTCAGAGCTAACGCAGACTTGCCCGCCTTCTATGGTCATCAGAGAACACCCTGGCGGCCATTTGAGCTGTAACGACTCGAGGTACATCTTGACGGAATGTCTTGACTTGATGCGCGGATTCGTGCAGAGAAAGTCACGCAGGTCAGGCCACGGAATGTAGTCGATACTCACAGGGTGCGGATACGTGTTCTGAACCTCGGTTGGAAGCAGCCACGGCGGCACGTCCTTGAGCGTCATAGGATCAGGATGTAGACGCCACTGGGAAAGGATTAGTACAAGCTGACAAGAAACAAACAGAAACATACCCTCATGAGACGGTAGGCGAAGAAATACACGCCAAACAGAGTCTCCACACTGGCCATCTCGAAACCCTTGAGAAAGGAGGTGAGAAAGCATGTGACAGCATTGTCTCCATACGAGTGAAGGGTCATATTAGGCAACGAAGGGTTCCTCGGCAGGGATCGCGCATGAAGAGGATCCTGGGGAAATGCAGCATGGGTCTCGTAGAGTATGGCAAAGCTGCGGTACTCGAGGCAGTCGGACTGCGAGTGATGCTGCACTCCACATCGACAGTCGACATGAGACGGCGTGGGAAATAAGCTTGACATGAGCGAGGCCGGGACCTCGGTAGGGGGGATCTCGTGCTCGGGGCACGGAGGAGCCCGCCCTGTACCTGTAGATGTAGATGTAGTTGCAGATCGTGCTGCGGGGAAGTCCGGGGTCGAGGTGTCCATCTCATAGGCCTCACCCGGGGTTGACGAAGGGCCGCCAAAGTGATTGACGGGTGGTCTTTGAGACGACGACGACTTTTGCTGTGAGGCGAGCACATCGGCGCCCAGAACAGGCAGCGTTCGCAGCTGCGCAGAGACAGTATCGAGGTTCTTCCTGATCTGGGCTATATCGGCCTCCATGCGCTCCATGCGTAGCTTGTGCTCCTGGCGGTTCTCTCTATGCTTGACTCGGTCGGCCAGTCGCTTCTGGCTCATCTGAGCCTCTGTGCGGACCCGTCGCTTGGCCGAGCCGCTGGGTGGAGACGCCGACATGTATAGAATAGGATAGTATAACTTAAAAGGGGAGGTAGAGAAAGTTTGTTATTGTTATTCTTTTCTTTTTTAGTCGATGAATATCCACTGTTATTTTTTATGTGTCCAAGCGGGCGTTGTGAGATTGAACAAGAGTTGTTTAGGAAACTCAACACAAAAAAAGGGGCGCGTCGACGTCGACCAGTTAAATAAAAATAAAAAAAACCTCGACAGCTTCGAACCCGCCGGGTTCAGACTTGGCAGTGACAGGGAGAGTATCAGAGTTGACACTGACACTGACACTAGGGAGGGGGGGAGTGTAGAGTGTACAGTAATCAACAGGCTATAGTTGGTAGGAGGAAAAGACAAAGAGGCTGAGAGGCTGATAGTCGAATCATGAGAAAGCGTTGAGTGACAGAATTGATTTACTTTTACTTTTCCTTTTTCTCTTCCCTTTTCTTTTCTACGGGAACCGAAACGCGGGGTAAGGCCGAGATGAGCAACGGGCTATTCCTTGTTTGTGCTAGTGTCTCAAGGGTTCAGTGCGTCTGTTGGGGAGGATTTGTTGATTGTGGTGACCAGGGTTGAGACCATGATTGGCCATTTCTATTTGACTGATAGAATATGATAACGATATGACCATAGATAGCACTCGTAGTATCGTTAACTCCTAAATGTAATTGACTGGATTACATGTCATTCATCTCTGCCGTGGCTGGACAATCAACCGAATCTGAGACAAAATAGATGTCAACTCGCTTATCAGATGCATATTTCAAAACAAGATAAACCAAAATACGTTTAGTTCTCATCCTTGACACGACCCTTGAAACAAAGAGTGTAAAACAAGAGCACAATAGGAAATGAACGGACAAACGTGAACCGACCGCTAATAAGGTGCCCCTTCGGCTTCGCCCTGCTTAGGTATCTGATAGCAGCGATCGAGTTCACTACTCTATCCTTCAACCCTTATTCGCTGGCGTGCTGACTCTAGCCTCTATCTATACAAAATTGTATTACTAAGACCGTGATCGGCCAAAAGCAGCTCCCAGGTGATACCCGTCCAATCACCACGAGAACTCAAGCCCAGTCACCTCCTCCGAATACTCCCACAATCTCTCAGCCTCACTACTCGAGACCGCCAAGGGCGTCGCTCCAGTACAGATTTGACAGTCGGCGAGATACGCTCCATAATTCTCACTCCCCTGATAACTCTCGCCAACACCAACAGCAAGCTTGGGATCCAAAGCCGCCGTGAGACTTGTCGAAGCCCCCGCGCTCAACGACTTGCAAGTGTAAAGCCCGTCGGCAACCAGCTTTGAAGCAGCATCTAGGGTCTCTTGTGTCATGTCCCTGACTAATTCGGTTCCCCAGATGACGCCTGGGTGAACTGCGACCGATAGAATGCCGTGCTTGGTAAACAGCCGCTTGTTTGCGCCGATGCCGAACAAGACGTTGGCGACTTTACTACGATTGTAGCCGTCCAGGGGAAGATAGGCGACTTGTTCACCGTTGCTGTACCCCCAACCCTTGAAGACATCGTACGTTGGCTGCTCCTCTTTAGGAAGGTCTGAGTTCTTCTTATCAAAGTTCATGTCACTCCAGCGCATGTTAGACATCATTGGTGACGCCGACGTGACATTGACAACGCGCACCGAGCCCTTTGGTTTGCCCTCAGCAGCTTTGATGAGCTTGGGCATGATGAGACAGGTAAGAAGCCAGTGACCAATGTGATTTGTAGCAAGGTGCATTTCAATTCCGTCCTTTGACAGGGTGCGCTCCGGGACGCACATGACCCCTGCGCTGTTGATGACCAAGTCGATGGTGGGGATATCAGACCATGACAAAACCAAGTTTGCAGCGTTGCGGACGGAATCCTGACTGGACAAGTCGACCTCAAGGAAACGGTAGTCAACATTTGGGAAATCAGGTTGCAGTTTACCAATGCTTTCTTGAGACTTGGAGGGACTGCGGCCCGCGAGAATGATATGGGCCGGATCCTGCGTGGACTTGAGAAGGTTGGATTTGGTACAACTATCAAGATGGTCAAGATAATTGAACTCACAAATGCATGAGCAGTTGGGAATCCAATACCGCCACGATTCACTCCAGTAATGAGGATAGTTTTGCCCCGAATACCATCAGCAAAGGCCTTGGCCACATCAACTGCTTCGGTATGAAGCCCAAACTCAGAATACGTAGTGGATGCCATGGTGAAATGGAGTTTGAATAGTAAAGAATAGAGAGTTCTTGAGAGTATACAGTAGTGGAATCTGGTCGTGTTCAGGGTGTGTCTCTGTTTGATTCTTCCATTATCCCGCTGAAATGTCTTGCTATTTATGCTCTCGCGAGTCCCTCATCAAGACTTGAATACTCTACATAATTTCGTTCTCTATCATATACCATCCAATGAGAGATTTATTGCCTGATTCAGAAAACCCATTCAAAGTCACCCATGCATCATTCAACCAGCGTGCTTTCACCTTGGCCAATGGGAGACTTGCTACTACATACGGTTAGACAGCATCTGAGAATAATGGAGTGACGTGATTGGTCATCTTGTCAAAAACGATGGGGTAGACATGAGCTCATGATATCAAACGGAGTTAACCTCTCGGAATTGCATATTATCTCGATCTTAACTCCAGAGTCTCATTAGATCACAGGTCTTTCAGACGTATCTGGTCCCATAATCTCTGACCCGGCTCGTCATGGATAGCGTTCATCCATGGGAACCTGACCAGGTAACTCCTCGCTTCATCCCACGTTGAAACTCCAAGCAGAGAAGCTCTCTCTCTTAGCCTCGAAACCATCCATTCCTGTCCGTCTTTCTCAGATACAGAAAACCCTCCCAGAACCAACAACCAGAGACTAAACTCGTTTTCGTGATCAATTATTTCCAGAACCTCTCTGACACAAGCTGCGATGAGTCCTGGCTTGGCCAATCGGCTTTGATAGTTGTGCCAGAATACAGACATCATGAATATTATCGATGCGATATGGTATGCAGATAGAATGTCGTGTCTTAGTCGTGATTCATCTAGTGTTCGAAAGTGTAGGAGACGATAGCAGATCGACACTAGAGCTTCCTGGAATTCGACAAGATTTAGAGGTTTCTCATGCGCGTGTTCGTTGAATAATCTACAAATTCCCATGATATCGCGCAATGCCTCTTTAACTGGTGGCGTGAAGCGGGCCTCGAGCATAAAGTACGTGTCCGAGTGAGGCTCCAACGTGAAGCCTCTGGATAAAAGTTGACATCGTAATTGAGCCATACGATCACGATGAAATGCTGGATGCCCGCCTTGCTGCATGGTATATAAAATATCCGTCCTACACCAAAGCCGTTAGTAAATCGAACAACTGAACTCTCATACTCACCGGCAAGCTTTGGTTGCAATGGAAAGATCCTCCAAATTATCAAGTCCCCCACGAAGATCTATTATCCTCTTCATACCCGCCATATGAGCTCCAGCGGCTTCGAAATGACCAACAGATTGTTCTTGGTTGATCAGAGCCGTGACGACAGAGAGAGTGTAATCAGATATGGCTTCTTTGCTTCCAAGTCTTTCATTCAGCTGTTGCAGCGTCTGGGATAAATAAGATAGTGCATTAGAACAGGTGGAGCCTGCGCCTAGGTATGTTTCGTTCGAGACTTGTATCAAGGCTAGAGAGCATTGGTATTCTAAAAAGATATCAGCAACTCCTGGATGCCTTATACAAGGGATCGCCATTCTACCAGATTTTCCACGGAACATAATCTCAAGCCATTTTCTCTTGTCCTTTTGAAAATCAAGCCCAAGCTGAGAGGGATAGATAAGATTAACCGTTAGATTAAAGACTAAAATGGTCAACCGCGTCTTGGGCATGTCGAATAAGCACAACTCACAGTCATCAATGGCTTTGCTCGCAGTTTTCGTTACCGGTACAGGAAATTGAAAAGTGAAGAATGGGGCCCCAATCGGTCTGGCAATTCTTTCCATGGGCCGATGTCGAATAACCTGACTGTTCCTCGATGGTCGATGGACTGTCTTGCCTGTGTTTTTGCCTCTCATTACATGGCGACGCATGAGCTTTTTGGAGGCTTTGTCGGCGTGTAAGCCATCCACGAAGAAGAAGTTTTGCTCCATTAGAGTATGTAGTTGTATGTAAGAGGTAGCTTTTGAGGATGATGTCAGCGTGAACTCCGCATTTGTATCGACGCCGCATTTTCGTAGGACCGTCTGTCGAGCCAATATATATCATTCCAATCATTCATTCACGCCTTGAGGACATCACAATCTTGGTATAAAATGTGTTGCAGCTCGTAACTCATCTTGTCATTTTATCTACATACTCTACATGAATAGTCTCGCTAAACCTCATCTCTCATTATACAGGTAAATACTGTTATTCTTTTTTACATCTGTCCACCCTTAAACCTCAACGGCACCGCAAGGGCCGCCGTGAGCGTGAGTGTGAGCGCTGGTTCGCTTGAAGATCTGGGCGTGGTCGGCATCCCGTCGTCGGGTGAGATGGTTGACCAGGGGAATGCCCTTGAAGCTCTTGGCGTACTTGGCAACAGAGTTGGCAATGGCCTTTGTGTTCCACAGGAAAGCCTCCTTGTTGAGGTTGTCGATGGTGTCGCCAGCCTTGTGGTAGTTGATGTCGTAGGCGACTCCGGCCTCGCCGCCGAACTTCTTGGCCTCTTCCTCGGTCTTGAGCTGCTCGGCACCGGTGAAGAGACCACCGGAAGGAATACCGTTCTCAATGAAGGCGGCGTAGTCAGATCGGCCGCTGAACTCGGAGGGGACGGAAGCGAGACGGTTGGTCTTGAAGAAGCGCTCAAAGTCCTTCTCGATGGCGTCAGAGCCAGCAGGGCCGGTGAGGTTGAAAGCATCACCATCACCGTCGTAGATGCCGTAGACGTAGTTGGGGCTGGCAATCTGAGATATTGTTAGTATGTACTTTCTAAAATATCAAACTGAGCAAAACTTACCATATCGAAGTTGAGGTAGGCTCGGATCTTGGCGATCTCGGTGTCAGAGCTGTTGATGCTCTTCACGTAGGCGTAAGATCCGAGAAGACCAAACTCCTCAGCACTCCAGAAGCCGAATCGGACGGCGTTCTTGACGCGGTACTTGGTAAGAGCCTTGGCAACGTTGAGAATACCAATGATACCAGAGCCATCGTCGCTGATAGTGGTTAGCATCGGTGATAATTTCAAATTTGAGTGAGTTGACTTACTTGATACCGGGGCCGGCGGCAACGGAGTCGGAGTGGCCTCCAACGACAAGGACGTTGTCGTGGTCACCCTCCTTGGTCTCAGCAATGACGTTGAAGGTGACACGGTTCTCGACAGTAGCGTCGACGGTGAGGTCAACGGTGACCTCTCCAGCCTCGAGCTTGGCAAGGATGGCCTCACCATCCTCCTGGCTGATACCAACAATGGGAGCGTACTCGCCAAATGGGGCTCCGAGGGTGCCGGACAACTCGCCGGGGACGTTGTTGTAGACGACAACACCGACGGCTCCAGCAGCCTTGGCGTTGGTGGTCTTGGCAGAGAAAGCACACTCTCCTCGCTTGACAAGAACAACGTTGCCCTCGGTCTCGGCGGGGAAGTCATCAGCAGCACATCCGAGGTTGGCGGCCTGGACAAGAGGTCCAGAAGCCTTACCAGCGGGGGTGTAAGTCATGATGGCAGCCTCGATGTCATCGCCGGCAACCTTGAGAGAGGCTGTACCGGCAGAGTACAGCTCAGTGAAGGGCTGCTTCTTGACGTCGTAGTAGTTGAGAGACTTGAGGGTCTTGTAGAGGTAGTCGACAGTGGCGTTGTGGCCCTTGCCGCCAAAGACACGGGTGCCACCGTTGGCGGTGGCAATGTCCTGCAGCTTCTGGGCATCGGTCATCAAGCTCTTGATGTTGACATCCTTCTGAAGCTTGAGCTCGTTGACCAGGGGCTTGGGCTTGGAGGTGGTGGCGGTGGCCGTCAAGGCAAAGACGGGGAGAGAAAGGGTTGCGAATCTCATCTTGGGCGAGGACTACGGCTATCAGAGGAGGAGGAAAGAGAGAGAGGAGTGAGGAGCAGAGGGTAAGAGGTGGATTGGATAGAGTGAGAGTAGTTGATATTTATAGTGAGCATGTTGGGTGTATGATGTATCCATCCGTGCCATGCTCATGAGTACAGTATCTGTACAAAGAGTCTAGACGAATTGATAGGATACTTTCTGCACGGCACTTCTGCATAGCACAACATCAGCATCGTCCCAAGACAAATGATTTGCACCAATCAAGGGCGTATACCAGATCGCGGCGCGGAACCCAAAGAGGCAGTTCCAGGGATGAATTGGCGATCGAATCTTGGCGTCCGCAGCGTTTCCCCGCAGGAACTGCCTGTTCCAGGGGCTAGCGCCGACTCAAATCACACCTCGTCTGGAACTTTTGGAGTATTCTCCATTTGGGCCTGGCCTAGTCCTGTTGATAAGGGCAGGTCGTAATTTGGTGGAGTCGAATCAAGATAGGCAAAATGGTCTATGCGTTACTTGGCTTTAAGCATCATTCTACGCTTATTCGTCGTCATGACAGGGGTTCGAGATATCGCTCTCTTTTTCCTCTCTACAGTATCTTGCCACCGCCAAAAATGCCAATCAATTCTGGGCATGTCTCCCCTCTTTTCTCTCACTTGATTATGTTATTGTTGCCTGGGAACTTGAGAGTGCCTCGGCAGGTCAAGTCTTGGAATACTCTTCGTCATCACCTCTCACCGGTGCTTTCATCCATTAGCATGGGTAAATGAAGCTAACCGCCAACGCCCAAGGCGAACACCCAAGGCCAAAGATAAGAACCTTGTCATCAATTGACTTGTGCCAAAATCCGGCAAAATCAAATCAATCAATCCCAGAACTGCGGTTGCCACAACGATCTTCTACTCCAAGTAGCATCCAAAGTTTTGTGGGCTGTACTGTACAGTACCTCGATCGAGTGTTGCATTGCGTTTACCAAACTGCATCTCGAGCAACTTCAAGAAATGATCTACTGACTAGTTCATCCAAGTCAACTGCGCTGTAACCCAGCCTTGTGAGGCGAATGAGACTTGTGGATGCCACTTTGCGGGAATATGCTCCAGTTTGGACAAGTTTTTGATCGTACCCTGCCTCCAGAGGCAAATGGGAATTCGCCTTCTTCTGGCTTTCACGAGTGAAAGATGAGTTGAAGCTTGTTGGATCGAGACAAGATAGTGTACTAAGATATGGCAACTATGCTGTTAATCTACTGGGTCAAGAAGAGTATTAGTTCACTAGAGATTCTGATATTTCCTTAATATCACTATTAAGTGATCAACTCGATCTTGATATCAAACTTGATAATCTCACACCTCTCAACCAACGACCTTGCTGATCTCTTGACCCGCGACCTTGCATTGAAAGAGCCGCAAGAAGTTGCTAGCCCTTGTCACTAAACTTCAACGTCAGTTCAGCTAACAAAGCAATATATCGAAACCTTCTGGAATCGGTAATCCTCTTGCCTTTGAAACACAAGAGCATATACAAGAAGCACAGAGGCCATTCCATCTGTCTACTGTGCTTTAATCAGAATTACTTTCATCATCAAGTACTCATTTAGATATTATGTGTTTCAATCAGTCTTCAACTGAACCCTTGAAGATCGATCAATCACAAGCACAGCAATGCCGCTTGACATGCCACCACATGAAGCTTTGATATATTCCCTGATCAGATCAAAGGCTGTACCTACGCAAGTCTGTAGCGGGGTGACTCACCGTGTATCAATAAGTGGGGCATGCATTCGTTCATAGAGTACCTAATCGTCAGTTGCGTACTCTGTAAGCAGTAGCTATTAAGAAGAGCCCATACATCTTGATCCCTTCAACACACACCAACATAGCAAATGGAAACTCATGCCAAACTCCCAATTGAAATTATCATTTTGATAATTGAGCACCTAACCCCAGACGCTGCAGGCCCTCAACCTATCCTCCCTGCCGTCAGCATAATTACAAAATCACTTCTCGCATGGACAACAGTCTCGAAAGCAACATATCCCATCGCATCAAGACTCATCTGGCAAAACTGTCTCTACATCGATACAAGGGAAAGAATTGATGCCTTTCGGGAGTTTGCCTCTCGGAGAAGCGTCATCACGGGTCGTACACCATGTGAAGCCTACGGTCCGACGAGGATGTTTCTCAGCCCATTTTCATCCGTGTTAGGATATAAAGGCTCTACATATTCACCCGAATCCTTCCCTGGCCCACCCTATCTCTCACCCGGTGGTTCCCTGGGCCAAGTATCTGAAGATGACGATCCTGACGCTCCCTATGAGCCTGTCTTCCCGGAGTACGTACCGGATGATGTTGTGCAATCAAGGCTTCATGATCTCCAAACAGTTCAGAATGTGAGGGAGGTTCTCCTCACTTTGGCCCCAGTTCTAAAGACCTTGGTTGTCGACATGCCTCTCCGGTCACTTTATCCTGAAGATGACCACCAGGGAGTACGGAAGCTCCTCAGAGAAGGTTTCGAGGCATTGGCCGTTATAGAAGAGATTGTCAGCGTGGAAGATGAACTCTACCTCGCTACAAATAGAGACTACACCGAGGCCCAAGTCTGGACCCGTTGGCCCAAACTCAAGCGCATGGCACTCTATAACATCCTGGCAGAGGAGGAAACGTGGCGGAACATGCTCCTGTGTCCACAGCTGGAGGTGGGTGTGTTCACAAGAGCAGACTCTATCGATGCCTTCTCAGAGCACCGTGACGTGAAAAGAGAATGGACAAAGGCATGGACTGCGAGTACGTCTATAAGAAGTAGCACTGAAGGGTTATATCAAGGGCCAGAAATCACAATGGCGTTCTGCAATCAACGATCAGAACTACCTGATTTTGATAAATTGGTTCCCCAATGGCATACGATGGATCCCGAAAATAGAATTTGTATCCTGACCGTACCAACCGACTCGGCGTATGATCAACAGACCAATGGAGAAGATGGAATTGACGACCCGATAGGGGTCAGTCAGGAATGGATAAGAGACCGGGCTTTGGCTGGTACGCTTTGGGAAGACGTTAAAAGAGAGAATGTGTTTATGAGTTCGAAGCGCGAACAGGAGATTTAGCTTACAGGGTGAGGATTTTAGTGGCATTGAACAGTACTGCACGTATCAGACTTTTAAATATCTCAAACTAATTGATACATCTTCATTTTATTATCATTACGACTTCTCCCAACGTATTACTCAGTACACCACCCTCTAATCACCAAGAGGATAAGCATGAAGAACCTGTCCATGGAACAACGTGGCATCCTTCGAAGCCAGGAACACGTAGCTCGGCGCAATCTCACTGGGCTGTCCAATACGCCCCAGCTGGGATTGCTTTCCGAACCCTTCCATCTGCTCCGCCGGTCGAGACGCCGGCTGGAGAGGAGTGTGTACTGGTCCCGGGGCCACGGCATTGACTCGGATGCCCTTCTTGACAAGCTGCTTGGATAGCGACTGTGTGAATGATGTGATGGCGCCCTTTGTTGAGGCGTAGTCTATCATGGCTGCTGTGCCTCTGAAGGCTACGGTGGAGGTCGAGTTGATGATACTGATCATGTTAGCGAATTCCTCACCCAGAAATATTGAACACTCACGAGGCGCCCTTCTCCATGTGGTGAAGCGCGTACTTGGTCATGGCAAAGATCTGCAGGATGTTGCTTCGGAAAGTACTCTCGACGTCGTCCAGGTCGATATCCTTGAAGTCCTCACACATGATCTGTTTGGCAGCATTGTTGACCAGAACGTGGATCTTGCCATACTCCTCAACGTGCTTCTCCACTGCTTTCTTACACGTCTCATTATCCATGAGATTGCCTGCAAAGAGGAGACACTTGTGGCCTTCCTTCTCGACCATTCTCTTGGTCTCCTCGGCGTCTTCCTGCTCTTCTGGGAGGTAGACGATCGTGACATCCGCGCCTTCACGGGCGAAGAGCACAGCGACTGAGCGTCCAATGCCGGAGCTATGCGTGTTAGGGTTTGAAGCTACAAGATGTGTTCTGGTGGACTTACTCTCCGCCAGTGATGAGAGCTTTGGTGCCCTCGAGCTTGTTGGCGGCGCGATATTCGTGGAATTCATGCTTGCCCTCGAGCTTCGTAGACTCACTAGTCGGATTCATAGCCTTTTCAGTTCTGTAAATTCGGAGTCAGTATTCTATTTCATGTTGCCAAATGATCGCGTGACGTACCCGGGAAGGTTCTGGGCTTGGGCCTCAGGGACGGGCTCGAAAGAGCCATCTTTTCCAGCTTGCGACGACATGTTGGGGATTGGCCGGAAATTAGTAGGTGAGAGTTGGTTGAAGGTTTATTAAGAGAATCTAATTGTGAGCCGAGTGATGAGAGGGAAGAAAAATGGCGTAGAAATATTGTGTATTTATATTTGCTATCAATGATGTCAGAACGCATCGAGATTCTGCTGCACAGTCGCGGGGTTACTTGTGCATCATGACCACATCATAATTTATGGTGAGCCAGTCGCTGCTTCTGGTAATCAATCTCAACAAATATAATAACTTATGCCTGTGATTGGTGAGCTTATAAAAAGGTCTTAGTGAATGCAATCCTGTTTTACCACGGAAAACACCAAAATATCGGAGCTGCTGTATACACACTATGTCAGTCTACAGATATGTCCCGTTCAGCGCAGTACCCCGTAATCTACGGATAACCGACAAACAAGCTGACCAATCTCAAGATCTCCAACATGTGAACTCATCATTTAGCACTTAAGCTCCTCAGACTCACTTCACTAAATTCTCAGTGATAACGACATCTCACTCAATTGACTCCATTCCTGGTATATCTCGACTTTCGACACCATCTTCCCAATCTTACCCGTAGGCAATGAGAATGAGACATAAAGAGCCAGAACGGACTAAGAATGTAAGTTCGATCGGCGAAAACATGCCACATATATTCGGTATCAGATGGTACTTCGAAGGCTCTTATACATCATTCCGTGAGAACTATTGTGCATCAAATCTGTACCTGTCACTGTCTTACTAAGGGTGAGTCCAGTTTACCGAAAGAGCAGATATACACCAATTGTTGTATTGGCATTGCCCTTCCAGTTCTCTTCTCCTCCAGAGATCTGTCTACCAGCTTACATGCTCTACTTCCCTTCGGTCTGTTCTCATGGTTGTCCCATCTCGCAACCACAAACTTTAGCTATCCTCAAATCGCCGTGCCATGATCGATCGCTACATCACCCTCCTTTCCTCTGTCACAATCACATCCTAAAAACTTCTTTGCCGCCGCAAAGTCATCCCCAAATTGCTCAAGCACCTTGAGCCCTAGTTTTGCAGCGTTGACTTTGGCATAGCGTCCGCTGTTGCGTGTGTCACTCGTGATGACCCTTTGGTGAACCATAAAAACAGCAACTACATCGTTGTCTTTCAGAGCATAAATACCCCGTTCAGCTTTACAGGGCACCGTTTCTGAACTGACTCGCCAGTTCACGCAACCAAGCTCCTGTTGCATCTTCTTGGCCAGAAATGTGACAGGATGCTTGTTCGCAAATTTGTCGTAGAGACTCATGTCCTCAAAGTACGGCTTTATAAACTTGGTGAAGAAATTCTTGACCGTGGAGAAGTCGTAATCTGAGTCCACAAACATGGCTCCAACGAGAGCCTCGATCATATCAGCATAGCGCTTGGGTGGCGGATTGAGCTCTATCCAAAAGTCCATGCGCATAGGGACTCCCTCCTTTTCTGCTTTCTGACGAGCATCCTCCTCGGCTACTTCAATTTCGAAAACATAACCCGAAGGATTATAGGCTTGGAGGTTGAGCGTGGTTTCAAGGTTCTTGTACAGACCAAGCTTAAAACAAAGGTAGCCGAGGAACTGGTTGGACACCATGGCCATCTTGTGTTCCGTCAGCCACTGAGGGTCTGCCTCTGGGAAGTTGTGATACAGATAATCAACGATAACCATATCGAGTAGGGAGTCACCCAGAAATTCGAGGCGCTGGTAGGTTGGCACGCCCCCTTGAAGGTCAGATGAGTTCCTGAATGCACTCTGGACGAGCGGTGGGTGCCTGAAAGTATAGCCCATGACATCTACTACCTTCTGTGCGAGTTTTCGTTGTTTGTCGCGCGCATCAACCATTTGCCACGCCGGGGCTTTGTACAAAGCAAAATAGTCGGCAAAGATATTCATCTTGTGGTTTTTAGACTTGACCATGCGTGTCACAGCCTTAACAGCCAGATCCATGTTATCATCCCTACTCGTGAGATAAGCAGCTCCAATAAGAGCTTCACACACATCCGCAATTGTTTTGTCGGCCAGGTTGTGTTGTACTGTTGTTTTGGGCGCCTTTCCCTTTTTCAGTGGCAGATTAGGATACCAAGTCCGTCTGTCGAAGGATTTGGATCGTATATACTCTTGGAGGTTGCAATCGACGGCGTTATTGAATAGAGTTTGGTTGGTGATAAGAATCATGCGCTCAACGTGGTACTGGCACTCATCGCCCTTGGGCTGGTTCGTGTAAATCGAGATCGTGGTGGCCATCTTCAAGAAACAGTCTCCAAGGAACTCCAGACGTTCGTAGTTCTTTCCCATACCAGCCTGGAAATTGACCTGTTGCTTGCCGTGCTCGTCAGTATTGTCACTGTCTTTGGTCATTGCTTCGAGCGCCAGGGTTGGTGAGATGGAGAGGCCAAGAAGATCACACGCATCCAGGGTGATTAGGGTGGAGTCGATCCTGTGAATTATCGCTGGGAAGGTCAAGGCCACATAGACAACACCTATAGGTAACTAGACTAGTTAGAGATGGTCAAGGTGCTGGCTTAAAACTTACGGGTGACACTCTGAGAGGCTCAAGAATGACGAAGCAATTCTTGCTAGCCTCTTCATCGACTTGGAACTCATCCAGCAAATTCCTTCTCAGAGGAAGGAACTCCGCCTTTACCACAGGCTGGTCCTCTCGCCATTGTGCCCTCAAGCGCGACTTGGAGTACAGGCTGTTGCTGTACTCCTTGATGGTCGGCTCCACAGACCTATAAGCTCGACTTCTTGACTCTGGTACCCCTTCCGGTGTAGGATCGGAAGGCTTCTTCGACTTGTCGACACCCTTTATAATAAGCTTGCGTCCTCCATCATATGGATCAGTCACGAGCTTGTCCATGAAGAATTCTTCTAGCGCATTCTCCCAGTCAAGGGTCTCATTGTTTTTGACAAGATCAACAGTATCCCAGTCGATGTGTGATCGAGTTTCAGCCGAAACACTACTTTCATGGCTAAAAGGGGCAAGGAGATAGGGGAACTGGTCGCAAGTGGCATCATACTCTTTGCTGAAGACGTCGGCAAAGACCTTCATGGTGAATTGGGCTAGTCCATCGGCTTGTTCGGGGGTTAGGTGGAGGGAGTCATCAGAGGACGTCAATTGAACGATTGAAGAGCGCCCGTTACCGAAGTACAGAGGAATATCAGGCAACTTCGGGAGTTTCTTGCGTGACAGAAGGATTATTGAGCTTTCCGTCAGATTCTCTGCAAGTGCCCTTGCGTTATCCAAAGTAATCCTTGTCACGAAGAATTCTTTCCACGCTCCTCGCTCATTCCAAATGTCCGGCCTCAGACGCATCTTGTATTCAGATTTCTTGTTAGAACTAATAGCCAAGCGGGCGTTGCGCATGCGGTGGACCTTTTTCGTGAAAACAGGCTGAAGATTGTTATCGATGTATTTTCCTTTGATCAACTTCTTGCAAGCCTCAAAAGCTGCAGAACATTTTGCCAACAATTTGCTGCGCTGAGGTCGGCCTGTCTCAAAGTTGACGGGGGAGCTGAGCGGTAATGAGACGTCTGCTTGAAACCTATTTCCCACTTTCTGCACATGGTAATCGGCTTTGTCATCGTCCTCAAAGGTGGAAGCGAATCGCGCCAATATTTCGAGACTTGAGGCAAAGGTAAGCCGAGCCCCTGTTGAAGGTATCTCGTGTATTTGCTGCTGCATTAGTTCATTCTGAATCTCCAAAATCTCATCAAATGAGTCATCTTGTAATTTCCTATCCGCGGGAAGAGCTTGGCAGAGTCTTTGGAGTGCCATAGCATCTCTTGTTGCTTGATTCAGAGTGTGAATCTGTCTCATATTTCCTTCCTCCAACATGGTGATGTAACGCGATTTTGCCTGTCTAGCACGTCCTTTGGACTGCACATACTGAATAACGGATTTGTAAAGATCGAAACGAATGATCAGATCACAGTCGGGAACATCTATACCCTCTTCTGCGACTTGTGTTGCGAAGAGGCAGTTAATGTCACCCCGTTTGAACTTTTGTAGGGTCAAAATTTGATCTCGAAAGGACATGTTGCCAATGATTGAGCTACCAGATTGCCCTCCGACCTGTAGTGGTCAGCTTTTTGTTAAGATTTGGGGGAAGAACTCACCATGTATGAAGCTATCATTCCCGGGATTGTAATGGAAGGCTGATCAAAGAGATCCGATAGAAGAAAAGCTGTGGACCTCTTCTCCACGAACACAATGCAGCGTTTTGTATCATCCACTGTAAAGGCGTGGAGCAGGATTTCATGCAGAGTCTTTACTTTAGAGGACAGCTTATTAGATCCAAGCTCAATCGTTTCGAATTGGTGATTCTCTACAATCTCTCGGACACGTCTGATCGCCTCTGTAGCTCGGTCTGATATGGCTGCTGTTGAATCTCCGAAGAACTTGTCGCTAGTCCTGCTTTCAAGTCGGTCTGCTACGATCTGGGTGATTGAAAGCTGCCAATACCGGTCTGCACACCAAGGACCAAGGACCGAGGAGGCTTCCTTAGTAAAGTCAAGAGATGCCTTGAATAGCTCATTTCTGGATATATGTTCGCGAATCGAGTCCCACAGCGGTGTCTTCGTATCTTCAGGGAAACCAAGAGTCCTGTATCCAACTGTCTCTTCCACTTGTTTCTGGCGAGCCATTGACTGTTGGAGTACCTCGTCAGAAACTGTCGCAATCTCACAATCCAAGGTCCTTTCCAGCTCGAAGCATGTTGTTCTGACGTCTACTGTGCGAGAGTCCACAGGCGAGGCAGTCATGCCCAGAATCCGCGGGCGCTCACCCGTATAACCATAGTAGTGTAGTCTCATGATACGGGCATACTGGTGCTCCTTCTTGGCGTGGTGTGCTTCATCAAAAACTAGAAGGTTGATCTGCGACATGTTGATGAATCCATTACTTAGGCAGTCAAGGAGTATCTGGGCAGTACAGACAATGACCATGTTTTCGCTGAACTGGGTGTCCCAATATGTCTTGTTCTTCTCGATGCCGGTTGTGTCACCCATAAATTTTGCTACCGAATGGTCTCCAAGGTTGCAACTCAAGACAGCATGCTGCTGGACACAGAGTGCGACCTTTTCCACCAAGAAAAAGGCAACTTTCTTGCGACTTCCCAGAGACCGTGCTTCTAGTTCTTGTTCAAGATGGTGTCGGAGTAGCAGCGCGGAAACAAGTGTTTTACCGGAACCTATGGACATTAGTATGACTTCAACGCACGGAGGGCCGGAATACCTGTAGGTAGGACCACGATGATGTTTTTCTCCTTGGCCCGTTCGAAAAGCTCCAGTTGATACTCTCGGGGAGTCGCGATGATTCTACGACTCTCGCTGATGTGGATGAGTTGAGCAAGCGATTGTCTGTCAGGTTCGCTGGATATGGCAGGTTTCAATGTGACTTCTTGTTGGGACTTTTCTATCCATTCTTTCAGAACGGCATTATCGCGAAGCTTCTTTTCCGTTATCTTTCGAGGCCTTGACGAGTTTTCTACTAAACCGTAGCGATCATCTTCGTCATCAGTGTCAACATACTCAGGCCCGCCAGCATCTTCTGCCGCTGATTCTTCCTTCATGGTGGTTGGAGGCAGTGCAACTTCGGAATTGACAAGCTGTTCGTCCAGGGATTCTTTCTGCTGTTCGGTCCCGACCCCAGAGGTGTTGGCTCGCGACATCGGCCCTTTTGGTAAGGCGTCGCCGTTTTCTGATGCCATATCGAAATGCTCGCCCTTTAATGTGAAGTCGCAATCTTGACCACAAGCAGTTTGAAGTTTTGCAAGCTTAGGCATGCGACCATAGCAAAGATGAATGAGAGAAGGTCAAATCTATAGGGGGTATGTGAGCTGGAGTTTGTTGAAGCAAAGAATAAATGTGCGGATAGTTGCCTTAGTGTGACAACAAACGGCAAGCACTGCCAGCCGTAACTGCCCTTTATTCCTTTGCGTATGGAAGCAGTTCAGATGCCCATGCTAGCTCCAGTGTCTTGAAACTGTAGCTTACCAGTGTTAAATGACCCTTATTAAAAGTGAAAGGCGGTTTGGGTGTGTTTAAGCAGAATGTCAATACCAGCTTCACTAAGTTAGGTGCTTGTCCATGTCCATCAATACCGCAAGATCTAAAGGACCTACTATTATTATGGAATAAGGTATCGCTTCCTTCCATATTGACTTAATACTACATAGGTAAGTACTAGTGTTTATAATCATTGCATCCATAGCGCGACGTTCAAGCTGTTCCGCTAAGCCCACAAGTTTATCATCTCCGTGAGTATCTCAGTCTACCAATCCACCAACTGCCAAGTATAAGCCTATCACTTCATCCGAAACATGGTGCCTTGATCTTTCTTGATATATATTCGTCCTTTGATCCATTTCAGTGCGCGAAAGTAATCGTTATGCAACCATGTGTCAGCTGATCTTGTGCCTCGTAACGGATTCACCATTAGTGATAGATAGACCGGATTTTTCCTCCATATGGCATTACCATCCTACAACAGCATGTAGCAATCAAGAAATATATCGACAAACACGGAATTCACAAGTCAGAAGTACTAGACTTCATCAGAACAGTTACCGTACTTTAATGTCTAGCTACCAGAAGTTGAGGGGGCTGATTATCCTTAAGATGAGCCCTTGTTTGAAGGTTTGTAAGACTTTAAACAATACATCATGTGTTTGGGTGTCTTTACTTATTTCAAGACATGTAAACAGCAAGTCATCGATATCTCTCCTTGCCTGCAATCGATGTAATAGCAAGTTTGTCCACAAAGAAAAACAGTGAAACAATGGGACTGCAGCAATGACCGCAACAATATGTTTGATCAAAACTAAGTTTATCAACACGTACAATCTTTCATATTGTATATGCTTCCCATCTGCTTTCCATCCACCTGGTGGTATTTGCTTGTTCACTCAGCTGTATGTTGTACCATTAAAGTTTGCAAGCACAATCAACGTGACAGATGGCTTACCCTGTACTCCAAGTATCACATCATGTGCTTCGCACCAGGAACAAAGTGCAACGCAATACTAGCTTGTCCTGGTTCCCCGATCAACATTCTCATTAATGCTACATTATATCGATCTACATCGATATCGAATATCCTAGACGTCATAATAAACCCAATCGGCTGGGCAGGACAACGCATTGGAGTCTGAAATTGAAACCTGGTGCTAGAAAATCCACCAGGGTTTGAAACATCAGCGATCCAGCGGAGAAAGGCACGAGCTGAAAACGTGTAATAGTGGACTTTGCCAGACGCTGCCTTGATTTCTGGTGCTTCTGATTCTGATTCTGTCCCTGACGATCTTATCTTTTTGACTCGTGCTTTTGCTTTGGTGAAACGCATTCGGACGCCACAGTATCCACGCCCAATGCAGGGGCATTACAAGGAAGCGATCAACAGGGCGGATATGAACATCGCAATCTTGGAAACCACTTGACAAAATTCTTATTCGCTCGATTATTTGTCCTTGTTCAACAGAGCTGACGAATGCAATTTATAAAGCTCCAACTACTTGATTGTATTATGTACGTACACATGAGGTGTGGGGTATCCAATAGAGTGACATGCCAAAATCTTGGCTCTGAAAGCTTGACCAGTTTATGCGTGTTTCTTTGCCAATGGCTTGTTCCACCGAAGGATGGCTTCGATGAACTTGCGGCCAGGGAAGTCAATGATGACAATGCCAGTCCTACTTGTATCCGGGTTTTCTTCAAAGTCCTTGATCCATTGGCCCGTCATGTCGTTCATCCCAGTGACAGTACGGTTCATTGGTCCAGCCGCAGCTTCGATCGGCAGAACACCCACCGAGGCTGAGATGTGTGCAAGATAAAGAACTTTGTTGTCGAGGGGTGCTGTCGCCGCAAGCTCCAGAGCACCGCGAATTGCAGTCCACTTCTCAGACAGATGGTAGATGTCGGGAATGATCCATACGTCCTCCAATACCATTTGAGGTCCTTCCCACTTGACACCATATGGTCCCCCTCTCCAAGCTGGGAAGTTCTGAAGCACAAAGATTTTGGAGCGAAGGTTGCCAAGTGTCGGTAGAGCAGCCGAAGCATTATACTTGTACAGTCGGTCTTCGAGGGGGTATCGGTTGAAGGCAGCTTCAAAAGTTAGGGTGTTGTTGTCTCCAATACCATTGCCCTCTTGCTTGAGGCGCATAACAATAGTCTCGGACGGATTGTTATCCAGAAACTCTGACATGTATCCAACGACGTCTTCAAAGCTGAAGCCAGTATAGCCATTGGCGTGGTATATATGCAACTCATCATCGCGCACCCGAGCGCGGATGTCAAAGTAGCGAATACCTGCTTCCAGCTGTGTTGTAAGGTTCCAGTTCTGACACTGTAGAACCTCGGTTCCTATCTCGTAGGTCATAGTGTCGTGCGTGCCAGGTATACTGAGACTCGTGAGGGGTACGTCGTCGGGGATATCAGCCATCCAAGCCGGGTTGTAAGCCAAATCAGCGTCGAAACTGTAAGCACTCGAATAACCACGGTAACAGTTCCCATAAACCATACAAGGCGCCACGGACAGAAGAAGATATAGCAGACACATTATGAAGAACGCGGTAGCCCCAAAGAGCATAGGAAGGCGCCGAGATCGAGTAACCGGGCTCGAGAGGCCGCGGAAGCCTGGTTTCACGCCCATAGTGATAGGCTGATGATAAAGATTGAAGCCGGAGGGGCCGGGATGGACCTTTCGGTCGGCTAGTCACGTCGACATACAAGTATCAGCAAAATATCAAGAGCTATGCCGTGACCCAAAATTCAGGTCTCTTGCGTGAGTCGTTGCAGCGTTGTAAGTGCTATATGTAGAATTGCGATACTGATGTTGATGTTGACAAGGCTGATGATGCGAGGGCCGCGCAGCCAAGGCGAGATGACATAACAGCGAGGAGCTTGGGCCATCGTGCGGTTGCACCTGGAGCAGTGAAGAGTCATGAGTGGTCAACACGGAAGCCAAGCGCCATTGCTACCCCAGACGGGACGAGGAAGCATTCCAGACATTGTGCTTACCCTAGACTATCTGCTTCTCATAATTCATTCAAACTGGCAGAGGCAGCCAATATCAGAACTTCAAGCAATTAACTTTTAAGATATTTACGAGAGAGTCGCGCTTTTGTATATAAGTCTTGATTAGTGCCACGGGGAAACAATCTATATCCGCTTCATCATCACTAAGATCTGGGGTGCTTCCCTCGGTTCCGATGTAAGACTAATGAGCAGCTCCGCATTTGGTAGAACCCAACAAACACCCTCACATTACCTTTGCAAAGGCAATGCCGCTTGCGAGACAACGACACATAGGTTAAAAGCATAAGCAAACTCAACAACTCAAAATTCGCTCAGACTACTCGCCATATCGTTGTCATAAATTGTCCTGCAATCATACGTGAGATATAGAAACATCATTCTCACAACTTATTCTGGCATGTATAAGCGTCGGACCAATGACACCAAAAACGATATCATGATGAACTAACAACGTCCATGACGGGAAAATTATACGGTAGAGATGCCATCCAACTCCATCACGATTGAATATTGTGCCAGACAAGACGGTTGAGGAACTAGTTTCTTGATTAAAAAAATTAAAAATGCCCCGGCATCACTGAGCGTAACGATTTGAGCCCCTCTACACCCTCACGATACACTCACATCGACGGACTGCCGCTGGTGGCGGGCGGCTTGCAGATGGTGGACCCTGAAGTCGCATTCTCCCGGCTTGACGGCGTAGCGCAACACGCAAGCGACACTGATCAAGCTTGTGATTTGACCGCAGAAGCTTATCCCTCCAGTGAGCACATAGTATTAAGCACCAGTTTCTTACTCAGGCCAAACGAAAAGTAAGAAACAGGCCATTTGAACTAACGGAATGAGACGCTATGAACCGATGCAATACCATACGTGCAGTATGCGGTTCCCCAGCTGCATAGGAATAGCAGCGGTGTATTGTAACACAGCCTTGAAACGAGAGGTTACCAGCAACGGGGTTGACAGGTGAGTGAAGCCGGTGACATGTGCGAAATATGGCGGCATCGTTAGATCACGGGAATCAATCACAGGGTCAATGGATGCTAAAATTTGAGGGCGGAGCCTCAACAACATACACAACGTGATACAGGGCAGTCATGATGACAGACTTGACAGCGGCCAAAGCGAACCAGCGGAAACGGCGGCGAGAATGCAGGCACATGGTGATAGCCTCGGTTGACGGCTCTAAGGAGCCGATACATTCTGTTTACTCTTGGTTACAAAGAGGCTGGAATCGTGATGACTGGTCTCAACATGAGATAATGACTCTCGTCCCAGCCTCCAACGTGCAGAACTCCCTCACCCCCACGCAACGCTTGCGTGACTCTCACAAGCACCAAGCCGAGCTTTTCGGCTGGAAATAGCGTCGCAGATTGAGACATATCAAAGCATCCTCTTTTTTTCTCTTCTCTTTTGCCACGCCCGTGTTCAGTTCATCGCCAAGGGGTCCTCTTGGAAATACGATGCGCATGTAGGAAAAACGGGAAAGCGGACTATGCTATTGGACAATTGGGGAATGTTTGGGTTAGCAGCCAACTAAGAGGGTGTTCTCGTTTGCATAGAAGGTAGCATTGAATGCACTTGGCGGTAGTTGGAGTTCGTGTTGGGTTTTGAGATGGTGTTGAAGTCGGGGATTGAGAAGATAGGAAGGTGGTGTAGCTACATCTAAATACAATAAGTATGATGTGCTTCCCATGATAGATATTTACTGGTGGAAAGTGACATACAAATTGAAAGGCTGCGGTTCCTGGATGATAGTTGACCAGGCTATTACAGGTGCCAACTTTTATCTTGATTGAATGTATTTTCCTGTAGACGATGATACCCTAGGTAGCCTCTGTATCCCTGGCTGCCCCAGATTTGGAAGTAACTTCGGATTCAAATGCAGCAGCATTGCCAACCACTAGGCTAATATCGTGCCATTATCCCACAGTAAAGACCGGGCCTCTAGCAACGCAGTCTCGAGAGGGAATAGGCAGTGCTTTTAGCGTGTCAACACACCTTGGCTATCCGTGAATTGACTTTGACCCAAAAACAAGAATGTACCTATACTACAGTGGGTTTACGTGTTCAGTTCAGGGTCGCAATCTTTTGTTTGGCTTGCGGTTGGTAAGCAGTAACTTCAGTCAAGGCTTCAACTTTGAATCAGCTGGGTGGGTTGGTGCAGGGAAGAGAAGAGAACCGAGCTAGATCGTTACCTGGCCAAAAGATTGGAGATGCAGATATCCTTCTCCATCAGTGACGTCGAATATCGCAAGGGAGACCCGTTGTGTACATAATCTTTATTTAAAACAGTCAAGGGTTATACTATGTTATGTTATCTTATGTTATGGGCTATGATCTGATGTATCCGTACTCCGTAGTTATGTATACGAGAGCCGAGAGCGGGGAGAGGGTCTATGCTCGTTTATTACAAGGGCAAGCCTGGGTCCAGATAAACGGCCATTCCGAACGTGATTATGACCGACAGTGTCCACGGTCAAACGGTCGAAAGGGGCCTGTCCTAGAGATCGATACCCGATAACTTGATGTTACTATCATACGCACGTCTTGACCAAGAACTCGGCCGAGAGATTTTGAGCACATCGTGATTTCTTCAATTTATTCCAGCCTTGTATTCACCAACCTTGCGCCTTGTATGATCCATGTTCCCTTCTCCCTTCCGCGGGCCGGTATCTTAACGGCTGAAACGACGGTTTCTTGGAGCAGGGATTCGTCTTGACTCGACATTGAACAGCAACCTGTTGGCTGTCTCTGTTGGTTCAATGTGGACCAGTCAAAGGTATTGAGAGATATTGACACTCTTGCCCACTCCGAATTTATAGTGTCGATCAAACAACCACCTGTCATCTCTTTTCCCCAGCACAATATTCTCACCCACCACGTTTACGTTTACCTTTCCTTGGCCCCGGCAGCGGGATCATCTTTGAGTTAAAGTTCCAAACCTACTACAAAAAGGGGCCGGAAATGGTCCGTTGCGGTAGGTCATCGTTCCCCAAACTGGATGCCACGACCAACGCCTCGGCGCTGTGAAGGAGCTCTATCCAAGCCGGTTAGCAGATGATAGTGCTCCGATCTGGCGGGGAGACTAAAAAGTCGAGTTGTAATCAAACGGGATGTGCGGCAATGGGCAATCCTATTCAACATCATCATTCTACTGTCTTTGACGGAGAAAAAATTCCATCCAAGAGCCGCTAGCTTCACAATGTCTATCGCGCGTCTGGGCGAGTGGGAACAGTGGAGTCAAAACAAGATGATGGTGATGATATTGACAAAAGAATGGCAGCAGAATAGCAAGAGTTATGGGGGCATCATGATCTAATGATATTGTCACCACATCTGACCCTCCACACCTTCGCGTTAATGTCTGAGATCTTGGTTGGAGCGCGAATTATTATGGCTTCTACGATAGAAAACGCCGAGATCCTGAAGCGGCGGTGTTTCGATAATCTCATTCTAGCGTCGCGCGTCGCTATCCTGAGAAAGATTCTCGCTGTCGTGAACGATGGAGATAGTAGTGGGTGATGTGAAATGCTGGTCTTTTGTCTTTTACCTTTATTTTAACTCGTCGTAGGCAGTGCAAAAGGATTCTCATAAAGGAAGAGGGTTCATTATAAGACATGCTTCATACATAACAGCGACACAGTGGCAGAGCACGCCAAGGACGAGGCCAATCCGGATGATGAGTTGCCGAGGAGAGTTGAAAATGGTTGTCACTATCCAATTTCAATTTCTCAAGCGCGTAGCGGCAAATCAAAGCCTGAGTCAAAAGCCAAGTCCAATAGATCGATTAAAAGCCTGGGCTTTCATGTGTATTGTGCCAGGAATATGACGACCATGGCTGAGGAAAGTGATTGTTTAAATATAAAATATTCAAAGTGAAGACAGCTTACAGGACAGGGATCAGCACAGTTTCCCATACGAACCCATCACCAGATTTGAGATCCCAGACGCACAATTGTGATTACCGGGCGGGCTCTTGCGACTCTCCGCTTCCATATCTCCCTGTATCTGTACATTTCTCTAATTATCAAGATCGACGCTCACACCCTAGTCCAGGGCCCCATGCAGATCCCACTCCCTCTTCTGGCCTCCCCCTGCACCTCAACACGACATGACACGACACGCCCCCTCCCTTTCATCCAACCGTAATAAAACGAGGTCCTCGTCTCTAAAACAAATAACACGGACGCGCTGGAGCCAACGGCTTCCAGCGCTTTAGCCCCAGTGGTGACGACATGTGCTCCCTATGGCTACAGCACAGGCTCATGGTGAGAGGTCAAGCGACACTGCAGGCGCCGCGTGTTTTAGTGTGATGGTAGTGGAAAGGGGAGAAGCGAAACGAGGATCCATCTTTATTTTATTGTATTTTATTTTTTGTTCCAATATTTCTTTTTCACTTGCTGCGTAGACTGGTATCCGTAGACTAGGTAGCAGATCAAATCAGATCAGATCAGATCAGATTCACTCAGAGAGGACAATCTTGCGTACATGTAATTTTGTCAAGGGCTTTCGTCACTGTGACTTGACTTTACAGGGCAGCTTCAACTGTTGACCAGCAACAATGCGAGGATTGCTTACCTCAGGTAATTTCTCGAGTCGATCAGTTCTACCTCTTCTGGGTCAATCAATTTCTTCAAGTTCCTCTCCTGTATTTCTCTTTTGTCTTGTTCAAACCACCTGTGTACAATTGATTTGTCCTCCATTCCTTTCAGTCCTCTCCTTGATAATTTCCATTCTCAATATTCCTTCGTTTGAACCTCATTTTACATTCGTTCCTTTATTTGAAAACAAGAACAAAAAAAAAAGACACCAGTCACTTTACGCCGAGATAATAGCGCCGCAACCCTCACTATCACCCCTCCAAGCGAAAAGTTACGGCTCACTCTTTCCTCGGATCTGTTTCTTTCCGCCAAGCTTGACTCCCCTCCTCTCCTTGGTCTTCCCAAGCGTGGAGCCTCCTTTGTCTGCCCAGCCTTGGCCTTGGGAGCTGAGAGTGTTCAAGCCTTTCCTTTTCGGTGTCACGCCCCCTGCACCACATTGGGCGATACGTACCGAAGGGCTTCGCTGCCAGGCCGTATCCAAACTTTGAGTGCAACTCTATTCCCAGATTGCTCCTCCAAGGGCACCTTCACAGGGAGAACCTAATTCCATCGATATACCACCGATAAAGACAACTCCAAGCAAACGGTGGCCGTTCTGACGAGGAATCATCGATCCAATATTATTGATTATTTTATTGTGATTCTCTTCCTCCGCCGCTATTCCCGACCTCTCAAGTTGAGCCAAATTTGGTTAGCAGGGCCATCTTCGTCTTTGCTCTTCCTTCCTTGTTTCCCACCCTGGTCGCTGCAGCCGCCGCACCTCCACTAGGACCCGGGACTACCGTGCTAGGTACAGATACCTACCCAGTTCTTACCTGATTCGATTAGTCTAGTTGCTACTTCCTTCACACCATTTCCCTCTTGCAGTCTCTCCTTCTCGATCTCCAAGTCACCCATTCCCAATAACTCTCACCATCTCCCCCAACCTCCTCTCTTAATAATATCCCCACGACATCCATTTCGCCCTGCCAGAGTCGGCTGTTGTTTCTTCTCGTCGTCATTTTTGGATTTTGGGTTTTTCTTGGGACAATTATTGGCATCGTTGAAGTTTTGGGATCGTATCGTTTGCTTGTCTTGCAGCTGGATTCTTCGAGTACTGCTATAACTCTATCGACAAACGACGTTCATCTCGAAGATCTTGATTCTCTACTGGCGTCGAATATCGACATTCTACTACCGACAATACAACTTCAGTTGACGAACACGAATCAAGGACCTCAACCAACATCGTTACCGAGTTCCGTTGTTCACCCTTGGGAGACCCTTCAATTCTCGCCTTTGAACCTGCTGGGCCACTTCACTGTGATACCTTGCTCAACTCGATTCACGATTGACGATATCGGCTCCCTTGTTCCGATCTTGAGACATACAGCCACGAGAAGATCATCTCGGTAGCACCGCACCTTTTGGACGTTGACACTTGGCTTGGTATGGCTTTGACCACCTAAGAGTATTCTGCGACTGTGTCAGGCTGTGATCAACCTGCTTCATCTCTGTTGCACCCGGCATTTCATACTCTCTTACCCCCAATTTCATCAGTAAAGGTGTGTTACATTTGATCACGAGTTGTCCTCCACCCAGTTGGCTACCTTGGTCTTCCCCTCTATTTTAACAATTTCTAATTTTCAATTGTTAGACTCCCGACTGAACGTATCATCAACATGTCTTCGAGCAGGAATGCCTTGTCCACGGGCTTGCTCTTCGTATTAGCATCATGGGCACCTCTTACCAACGCTCTTGATATTTCCTACTGCTCCAACTTCAACACTGGCGAGACTCCCAGCAGTATGTAATCCCTCCAAGACATATGACTTTATAGCCTCTGACCCGCTTATAGACCGAAGCATTTACCAAACCAACGGCCTTTGTCATGATCACTGTGTCGGTGACTACGCTTTCGCCATCACCCAGGATAAGCTATGTTGGTGTTCCAACTACGCCCCTGTCAAATCTGTGCAAGACGACCTTGACAAATGCGATCATACTTGCCCTGCGTGGCCTGGGGAATTTTGTGGTGGCGACGGTGTATACGGTTATGTGGAACTCGAAATCGCGCCATCTGGCAGCAGAGGACCATCTCCATCATCAACTAAAGTAAGTAACATCCTGTGATATGATTATGCCTTGTGTTGTGAATGCCGCACATGCCGTGATCGGACTAGTGTCTGCCTCCCCAGCTCTCCACCTCCACACTCCAATCCAGTTCGACCCTTTTGGGGTTGGTAAGATACCACGGCTTAACAGGCAACAATCAGGCAAAACCAACTACTACGATGGCCGTGTCCAGGGTGACTGAGACGGTACAGAATACAGTGACACTACAACCATCATCCAAATCGACTACCACGTCGAAGCCAGAAATTTCAACAACTGTATGCCTTGCTCCACTACGCATGTTCGCCTCGGGAATCTGGTGATGTGATCAGCTTGGGTTACAATAGACACTGACCGTACATTTAGACGCAAGATGAAGAAACCACCTCAACGGAGGCTGATCCTACCTCGACCGAAGAGGACAAGACCACTACAACCAGTGTAACAAAAGAGCCTAGTTCTATAGTGCAAACCGTCACCGCTGGGGGCACTATCAGAACAGTGACTGTCGCGCCAACTCAACAGACTGCCGGTACTCAGGCAAGCGAAAGCGCTGGAGAGACTTCCGACAAGGGCGGAATGAACACCGGACAGGTTGTCGGCATTGTGGTAGGCGTTATCGTTGCAGTTATCGGTGCCGCTGCCCTAGCCCTGTTCTTTTGGTTCCGCCGCAAGAAGCAACAAAATGAACAAGAAGCCTACCAGGACGACCCCAGTATCCGAGATAGCTCCTCGGGCATTGCTCAGCGACCTGATATGAGCATGAACGCTGGCTCACCAATAGCTGCCGGCAACGCAGGCAGTCGAAATAGCACTCTACAAGTCGACCCACGAATGGATCCGTTTAAGCAGGGATTGTACGTCCGAAGCGCGAGTCACGAGAGCATTAATACATTGCGAGATGACCACGATTATTCAAGGAGGATTCAGCCACCTAAGGTATTGCGTGCGACCAACCCCGATCCAACCACGGAACCTTGAGCCGAAAAGGTCTTGGCAAATGGATTAATGAAGGATGTTCCACACGAGCGGACAAAAGGTCACCAAGGCCCATGAAGCACACGAATCTCACTTTCTCCGGCTCACACTTTTACAACCTCAAGGGTTTTGCATTTCGAGATACCAGGAAGGCGTTGGCATTTTACAAGGGGTCACATACACAATGGAATAAGGGACGGACTCTCCGACTGGTAAGGTCATGGTATTGGTACATAAATAAGCGGGCTGAGTGACTGTTGCTTTGAATGGTCACCGGGGCAGGAGATGACTGCTTAATTTTCGATTCGGACTTATATTTTACTGCATTACGACAACGGCGACTTCGACTGGGCAATCATTGTGCAAGGAATAGTTTGATGGCCACTGCCGCACGTGGTGGCGCCTCTCAGTTTGAAGATGCGTCCGAGCGAGCAGTTTCGGGTTCAAAGTCTGGACATAATAAGCAGGTCGTCGTTGTCAGTTTGGGGCAAGTTACTATGTACATAAATTTAGCATCAACATGCAAGGCAAAGAAGTTGAGATAGCGACCAAAAGTGTACCCTTCTATCTCTGGTCTGAAAATTTGTCATGATATTGCCTGATGAGCATTCCATAGATATTTGATAGCACAATTCAGACGCTTACTGGTACTACTTCAACATTTAATTGACTTTGTGACGGATTAATCTGAATGGCGATAAATAGTACAAGTCTCAGTTCTTAGTTACTTTTAAGCAAATTCGCATCGATCATCCGTACACCAACTCGTATTCCTCATCACGAGCCTTCCGTAGGAGTACTATCTTAACTCCATCTCCATATTTCTCGAAGACGCCAATATTTTCACCATTGAATCAGCGGTTAACCAGCCTTGTGTCATTGTGTTTCTAAGAAAGTAACCAAGCCCTGAATACGCCGAACACCCGTGTTTGATGTGGCTGGTGCATTCTGTGTCAGTTATTGGTCTCGAAGAGGCGACTTGAGATCGGGAGGAAGGGGTTTGACTTCGCAGATTGATTGATCTTGTGATTTCCTCACGAGGCTCATCCAAGTACCCTTGAGATTGGGGTACTTTTTGATTACAAGAGGTGAAAGCTAATGATTGTCAACTCAGGGCTAGGGGATGGTAAACTTCGAAGACCTTTGACACTCAGTCACATTGCAGTATATCAAGAGGTATCGAGCGTAATACGTTGTAGGTCTGAATTATTATCACTCTATAAATAAGCAAGCTCATTAATGTTTAAGAGATTCGTAAACATATACAGAAAAAGTGCTCGATAATCCCAAGTGTAAGCGCGTTGTAGTATATTTGTTTACACAGCTCCTCAACAGCCTCTTCCTCGTCGTTCTTTTTTTTATTATTAAAAAAAAACCTACCGAGGATCTGATGCTGGTTTCGATCACTCAGTATGCAAATAGGCGGTGCGACCGCCCAAAGGGTATCATGAATCCTTCCTTATACGCCTTGCTAACCAGACTCCAAATACTTTATAATCAATTCTAAAGAGACATTTGTTTGAGCCTGTCGAAAATGTCCTTGTTTGTACGCCCCGCGTACCAATTCAAATATGCTGGTGAGACGACGTATCTCGACGGGACAAATGTGTGTAAAGCAGTAAATTGTAATAATGTAGTAAAGGGAATGTGTACTGAAATGCACGGGCGAAAGGAGCATAGCGACAAAAATCCTGATTAACGCCCGAAAATGCGATTCGTCTGCTTGGCCGTGTCCGAAGTCCTCTTCTGTACAGTTGCATGTAATATCATGTCTCTTTCTTTGACCAAACTTAAATCCTCCCTCTTTTTCGTCTTTCTCTCTCTTCGTACTGCAAACATGCCGGATTTCTTTCCTTCAAATTATGTCTTTCATCGTCGGGGTCGCTTCTCACGATCACTCGATAATCCTCCAACTCCGTCTTCGCTTCTCCTTTTTCGTCCACGATCTTCTCGCCCGTCGCGACGATCTTCCGGCCGTAGTCCTCCTTCGCGTTGTCCTCCGCGGCCACCTCTGCCACTGCCTCCCCAATCTGCACCATTCCTGCCACTTTGGCCATCACCTCTATGTCGACCTTCGCGACCTTGGACAAGCTCTCTTCCACCAGTGGGAGGAGGACCCATGGGCTCACGTGGAGCCACAGGGTGATCTCTTGTTGAGCGTCTGGATTCTCGCTCTTCTCTGCCATTCTCACCAACACCTGAGTGACGCTCCCGGTATTCGCGGGGTTCTTTGCCCTCACGATCTCGACCGGGGCTTCGTTCTCGACCACGCTCGCGGCTACCACGACGAGAAGTCCGATTGGACCTACTATCGCGGTCGCGACGACCTCGTTCATGATCGTTACGGCCTGAGCTTTCCTCCGCGTTGGCAGGTGCTCGGCTAGAAGATTCATTCCTGATAGGATCCTGACGCTCTTGGACTGGTGTAGCTGTGGGAGAGCCTCCAGTCAACACTTGTGCATCAGAACCACCCAGTGTCTGGCGTGCTTGGCGACCCCGTCCGCTGCTGCTTCGACTCACGTCCGGCATATTGGCTTGTGCTTGTTGCAGAGTACTGTTGATGCCAGCAAGCTGCCTTCGACCACCACCGTTGCGAACGCGTTCGTTTGAAGAAGCTGGGCCAGTAGGCACATTAGAGTCAACCACTGGAGATCCGGCATAGCCTCCAGGTGTCTGTCGTTGCCCTTGACTTAGGCTTCTATCAGGTGTATTGGTTCCTGGCATTGACTGACGGCCATGCCCATGGTTATGGCCATGATTTTGGGGTGGTGGACCCGGTGGCGGAGGAGGCACCGAGCCACCAATTTGAGCAAGACGTTCAGGGTGAACTCCGACGGGTGTAGCATTGGTTGAAGCAGGAGAGGGCATACTCTGACTAGGGCCAGTGTTTCTACCTCTACCCTGAGGACCGGTGGGTGTGCCAGAAGGAGTGACAGGACCATTGTTTTGCTCGAAGCCTCCCCGTCGCCCCCGACCCGATGATGGGCCAGTTGGGGGAGGTCGATCGGGTGTGGGCGGACGGTCAGCCTCAGGACCAGCGAATCGGCCATCAAGTCGTCCTGGGAGAGTTTGTGGTACACCATGAGGTCTTGCCGAGCCTCTTCCACGAGTTCTGGGCCCATGCGGAATTTCAGTGACATTCTGAATGGAATTGAGGCGTCCATATGTATCATCTTGCTGGATCTGCCTTTGGTCTGGCTCCGAGGCGCGAGAGGTGGTACCATGGAAACCAGAAGCGTCGCGACCTTTATGAGTAGGAGCTCGTTCGTTGTCACGGTCCGCTGGTCTCTCGCCACGGTGATTACCCGGCAATGGCGATCGTTCCCGGGGATCTCTGGCAGAAGAGGGTCGGTGCTCTATAGGATAGTTTCGATCATGCCGGTCTTCGCGGCCGTCCTCTGGCTGGCCACTCTCATGCCCGTGGCGCCCGCCTCGTCGAGGAGATTGTGCGCGAGAGCTATGGTCCCGCGCCTCATTTCTAGGAGCGCGTGACGGAGTGTTGTCTCTATTACCTATCAAGGCTGCCCGCTCTGGATTGACTGTATCCATTGGCTCTACAGGGGCATTCTTACGACCCCTGCTAGGCCGGTCGGAGTCTGGTGCACGAGGCGGTCGCTCGTTGTCTTGGGCAAATAGCGCAGCTCGTTGAGGATTGATGTGAGGCTCAGGTGCTTCAGTAGATGTAGGAGCTGAGGTTGTCGGTTCGGCCAAGCGGCCATGATCCTGACCCCTGCTGCTCTTAGTATCCCGGGGTCGTTCTCGCTCACTTTCGCTGCGACGGCCTGCTCCATCGGATCGAGATGGATCTCGGCCGTGGTCTTGTGCTCGTCGATCAGGAAAGTCACGCGGACGATCAGGGCGAGCAGGATCGAAGGGTCGCGAATCACGCTGATCCCGCGTTTCACGAGTCTCACGAGATTCTCTGGGTTCCCGCTGGTCTCTAGCATCACGGGTTTCTCTAGAATCACGTGAATCTCGAGAGCGAGCTTCCCGCGGTTCCTTACCATCACGTCGCTCATGCCCTCTAGGTTGATTGAATCGATCGGGAGTATAGTGCGCGGGGATTGGCACGTCAGGTCGACTTGGGAGGGTGTGTGGCGGTCTTTCAGGAAGCGTGTTGGGTCTAGAGTCATGCTTTGTACCAACACCAGAATTGTTAGTTGAGGCTCGAGGTCCTGATGGTGTATGGTCGCGCTTTGAGTCTCTAGACGCCCCTGGCTTGGCCGGTAACAAGTCTTTCGTAGGACCTGTACCCCTCGAGGAATCTGTCGCTGAGCTCTTGATCTCCTTGGCATCCTTCACTTCCCCGTCTTCCTCTTCGTTGGCCGTTTGCCTTCCTCTAGATGATCTAACTCTGTCAGACTTGAGATAACTTGACTGGACCTCATTACTCACTTCGTAGAGCCGGGTTTAAATTCAGGCGCGTTCGGACGCAAATTGGCCGGCTTTTCTGTCTCGTTTTGAGAAGGCCCAGCCTATAACGCGTTAGCTATGTCAAATAATATAGTTTTTAGGACACTTACACCTCCAGGACGGAAAGCTTGAACCATCACCCATTTGGATTTCCTCCTCTGAAGTTCAGACATCGCACCCTGCGCAGCGACTGACAAGTCGACACGTCCACCGATCTCGCTATCAGGCGATGGTTTGGCGGTAGACTCTTGTTTGGTGATAGTCTGAAGGAGGGACGAAAACTTGGTAGCCATGAAGTCAATAGCGGGAAAGACATCAAGAACCGCCTTCAGAACTGTGATGGCGTTTCGGATATGCATCCATTCTGTACCCTCGAGACAAGAACGAAGAGCACTGTTGAGGTTCTTGTGCCATCTGAAAAGTAGATCACGGAACTGTTCATGCTCCACGAAAGTCAGCGGCTTTCCGTTGTCATCGAAAGTCAGGGCGAATCCAAGACGAGGCTGGTCACTTGGTCCTTTTCCTTCCTTCTCGTAAGCACCTAGCCTGGGCTGATCCCTTGATTTGTCCTTCTCGTTGGGGACTGTTGCGTTTTTGTGCCAACGTGATAAATCTTCCAAGATAAGCTTGAGGAAAAGACCAAGATACTCAGCTTCAATGACAGTGGACGTGAAGATGAGGGCCCTTAAGCGGTTGGCGTTGAATAGGCGATCGTACAGCGACATCAGCTGGAAGCCTGGAGCATTTCCCTCATGGAGTGCTTTGATGAATTTGTAGGTATACTCAGCATCAGCCTTAGACAGGAGCATGCGGGGTAGGAAACACTGCTCGAGCAAGGCATCCGAAATGCTATCCGGTTTGGCTCGAGGCTCTGGGAAGGACGTTTGGAACTGTTTGCTCAGGTAAAATTTCCACTTCGCTTGCCGCAGAAGATGTTCACCGCATTCTTCGGATAAGCCGATTTGGAGTTGCATAAGCTCCTTTCTTTTTTCCACTTTGCGTTCTTGTCCTCGTCTTGACATATCACTGCGATCTCGAGAAACAGCAACCTCTTCAGTTCTGAGGCGCTCTTTCTCTTGCCGGTAGATCTTGTCGGGACAATAGAGATCTCCGAGTTGAAGAGCCCAGAAAGTTACGTAGAGTTCTGGAGTGATCTTTTGCCAGATTTCAGGGCGAGCAATATCTTGGATGGTTTCCACGATGGGTTGTAGAGCTGACCTGACAAGCGAGGGATCTTCGGACTTCTGTGATGGGGTCGAATTAGTTCTGGGATTTGAGGTTGTTGACATCTCAACACCCACCTGGTCGTCAACCTGTGCTGTATCTTGGCTGGGTGTTTCGTTACCACCAGTTGCGGCGGGCGTATCTGACATGGAAACATCGCCTTCCTTATCTGTAGATGGCGTAATTTGTGTCTTATCTTTTGTCTCCTCAAGCTTCTTCTGCTTCCAAGGAAACATGCGATGAGCAAGGCTAGCCCTTCCTATCAAGAATGCCAAACTGGCATCTAAACCGTATGAGTGGATGAGTTCGGGAATTGAAGGAACAAGGTTGTCGAAGCTAGCCGGATCCATGTTACTCCAAAGTAGATCCAAATACTGAATCAGAATACGATGCGAGTCGTCGATCATCGAGGACAGATATTTGATATGTGCTTCATCTTCTGGTACTTGGAAGAGTGCTGCTTGTCGGTATTGCGCGAGATTAATGAGGACCTGTGCAGCAAGCTTGGAGTCTGTCAAAGCTTGGATGAGACGCTTCGAGCTCTTGATGTTCTCAAAGCGTTTGTCCTGACCACGAATTAGAGTATGGCGTCGTAAATACTCGCCTCCAGCCATCGACAAGATCTGATGGTCCGTGAAATCAACCGAGTCCACGATTCCACCCATTGACGTGATGAGTTCCTTGAGAATGATTAAATCCGTGGAGTTGCCCTTCATAAGCTGTTCATTGACATATTGGAGTACGGGTGTAGCGTTCAGAACAGTGTATCTCCGGAAGACTCTACCAGAAAATCTCGATAGGGCCTGTAGCCACTTGCTCGTGGTCAGAGCGTGTTCAGCTTGAGTACGACTTCTCGATTTTCCAAGAGAGCTCATCAAAGACCAAACAAGCACATCGTAAGACAACTCTGTAAAATACTTGGCGCACTCTACAAAAGCATCAATCAGGTTTGGGTAAGATTCAAGTTGCTCGAAAGCGACCCTGAAGACGATACCAGGAGACGAATAGCTCGTTTTGGCGAGTTGTTTGGCCATTTCACTTAGGTTTGTAAGAGAGACACGCTTCATGGTACCCCGAGTCTCGGATGTTGCCTTTGCAAAAGCAGCCTTCATAGCAGGAAGTCGAGAGATTTGACCCTCAAACCATTCGGCGTACATGGAGTACCGAGTTGTGATGGGGTAATTTCTGAGAAGCTCCCAGATTGCGTTGACGGCAGAAGCATTCGCCTTGGTGTGGCTCAATGCCGGCATCAACAGCCGTCGTAGCAGGTCATGCCATCGAGTTAGGTTGTGTTCTGACTTGTCCTCCGCAAGACTCTTGGCTCCAATTCTAGCCAGCTTGGTCAAGAGGGCCTCGTCTTTGCCAATGTTGACACCAGAAATGTTGAGCAATGTTCCGCAAAGAGTAAAGATATCATCTACGGTCTGGCAAACAGGGATGTTGTCAGCCCACTCGTCCCAGTAGTACCGATAATTCTGCGATTCGTTCGTATCAACTTTGTCTGGGAATGGCCACCTGAGAGATTTCCGGGTTGTTAATCTAGTCAGGCGAACGCTGCCTTTGGGAAGTCCTGATTGATCGAAATCGGGAACTGGTTTCGTTGGGCACCCAGTCTCACCAACCACGATAGGTCGGCTATCGTGGAATACTTTGTCGACACAATAATGTAGAATACGATGGATTCGTTCGAGGACTTCAGGGAATACCTCTGGTATCCATGGGAAACGGCCAAGGATGAACAATGATTCTGGAATAGCACCGATTGTCAACAACTGGGTAAGTAATGCCACCTTCTGTTCCAGTGGCTCCGGGAGTTTCGGTTTGTTGTCTGTTGTCTCTGCAGCGGCTTCTTTGGCCTCTGCTTCGGCTTTCTTAGGAAGCTCTCGTCGAGGAAGATTCGAAGGGACAGGGTTGTCGTCATCACCTTGGGGCAAAACACCAGCCATGAGAAGGGCGTTCATTGGGCCGCCGCGCGAAGCTCGTTCTGCCTCCTCAATCCTTTGCATTTCCTTCTCGCGGACCTTTTCCATGTCCTCATCAGCTGGTGAGAGGTGGGGGTAGAGATCTGTCAAGGAAATGAAACCAATCTTCACCAAAAGGGCAGCCAAGTAGAGTAGATTCGCAGGAAGTACATCCGACTCATCTCTGGCATCGGAGTTGTAGAAACGCAACTTGAAACCGAGCAACTGTGCGGCCGTTCGGTTACCCGGAGGTGGGAGCGTTCTTGTTTCCTGCACCCATTGTCGTTCGATATCGGCTGCAGCATCGTCGCCCTTGACTCCATTAGTGATGGTGAGTTGTTGAGAGTCCGAGTCAGCGACTTGTCGACCACCCAGTTCAAAGAATGCTTCGATATGGACTTCTCGGGCCCGGCTCCAGAAGGCAACATCTCGAACCCGTTTTTTCTCTTCCAAGAGCTTCTCATCTTCCTCTGTCGTTGTCCACTGCGCGTAGTCTGGTGTTGCCCACAAAGGCAAGCCGCCAACATAGACTGCAGCGCTGAATTTGAGATGAGAGCGAGGCCACCAGGAGCTAACTCGTAAGAATTTGACGAAGAACTTGAACTGCTTGATAAGGACAGCGGCGGCGACATCAAGCGTTACATCCAAGACTCTCCCGACATCGAGATCAAAAGTACCGATCAGGGCTTTGATTCGCTCGAAGGTCTGCTCGGCCATCTCAGGGGGTGGAGGTGCCACACTGCTAGTAGTGAATAATTCCGTGATGAGTTTGGAATATCCTTCAGTTTCTTCGCGGAGTAGATTGTAATTCGCTTGTCGATAGAGCAGGTTCGTGGCCTGCTTGATACCCAGTTTCACGAAGTTATCTCTGATCAATCCTAACTGCTGTAAAGTTTCAGCTTCTAGTACCTGTCGCATCAAATTGGACGACACGCCAGCCGCCAGTATGAATTCGCGAAGGGTCGGTCGGAAGATGGCGGGTTCGTTATCCATGACAATAGAGAAAGAGTCGAGAAATAGAGTATGGGGAGCGAACGCGTATGAATCCTTAATAATCTCCGTCGTTTCGTCGCCTAGAATTTCTTTGACGCAGGTACCTGCATCTGTTGGTGATAGTCGGGCTTCAACAACTGCATGGACAAACTCTTGGAATAGGCTCGACAGCTCCGTGATATCGACATCGTCTCGCGACTGCTTTCCATGCCGAATAATCTCATCCCGACCGCTCTCAGCCCAAGCGCTAACCTTCTCGTCCGTAAGATTATTATAGCGATAGTTAGAACGGACCGGAGAGGGCGGTCGTAACAGGGGTGGCGGGACGTAAGCGGGCTTCTTAATCGCTGGTGGTGGAGGAGGCGGGGGAAGTGCGTTAGAAGAAGAGCTGGGTCGTCGTTGTGCCGGGGAAGGATTCGGTGTGTGGTTTGGAGGTGCTCGATTTTGACCTTGCGATGAGTCGCGTCGACTTGGACCACGAGGTCCTCTGCCCCGACCGCGTCCCATATTATCGTCGCGATCGTGTTGTCCAAGTGTCGTATCACCAGGTCTATGAGGGGAGGATCGACCACTTTCAATGGATGGGCGGTCGCTATTCCTCTTTCGCTTCGGAACCATGCCTCGCGAGAATAAAGTCGTACCCGATAGCAATGGTTATCTCATTAGATGGTAGCGCGATGTTGGCCTATCGGTGAGTATTATGAATTGAAGGGCTAGAGGAGAAAAAATGAGTTGGGTGCTGCGAGAGAAAGGAAACAAACGGTGTTTGTTGAAAATGCTGGCGGCGCGGATAAGCAAGACTTACTTTTGACGACAAGGAGTATTTGGGTGGGGAAAGGCAATGGTCGCGCGACAAAGCTGACAAGGGAATGACTTGAAAGAAAAGTAGAGAGAAAAATACAACAGCGCGCAATAATGCTGTTTTGAGAGGCAGAAGTCAAGCGACGTGTGCGGTTCGTAATGTTGGGGAGGCCCAGTCGCGATGGGGTTGAGGAGAAAGGATCAAAGAGAAGCTCCTCCAAAGAGAGATGTCACGACGTATTGGCAGCCTTACCAAAGGAACGAGGCTGCAACTGCTGCCACTTCAACGCGGTGGCAGCAGGTAGGCACTGTGTTGTGCACAGACCATCTAACGGATTTGAGGTACGTACTGACTTCTTTGAAACTGAATGATGGAGTCTTATTTGATTGTGACTGAATCACAATGGCACTCCGACTCAAATTGCATAATGCTGACGTCTTCATAAAATACCATACTTGCATTACCTCAGCTTGCATATCTGTTGTTCATCATGTATATTCGAATCCTTTGTAAGTTCAGGTTGAGTCCTCTTGGCTAGAACGATAGCTCGTATGATATCCCCGAACTATTCCCGTGATACCCAGCACGTGATCGTCACTCTCTCCGTTGCCGGCGAGTTCTGCCAGTGATTCAGCACCGTTATTGGCTGAGTCACAGCACTCATGGAGACCAGCAAGAATTACGCCATAGCAAGGAATGGTTTTTCCATTCAAACCCGTAGCAAATCACTTCTTTTTAGTGAAGCAAGGCTGAGTCTGCGTTGCAATAGCATTACTTCGTACATTTGATTCGCTACTTCTGCCATTTTCGCGATCTTGAGGTTCAAAACTCCCAACATCGAGCTTGGACATCCCGGGAGCGACCCCGGTCCGAACTTCTTTGTATAACCTCTCACGAATCCCAACTATCTTGAAAAGGCCTCGACAAGACATAACCAGCTCTGCCAACTATAACAATGGCCGAAACCACTAACACAAACGGTGTTTCTCAAAAGCAATATGGTCAGTATTTGCCTGCACTCCTTAACTGTTCCCTCATTGTCCCCTGCTACCCCATTCATTGTACACTCTTGCGGGAGTTTGCCTCCCACCATTCAATTGCTTTAAAAGATCAGTGGCTGAATACCTGTAAGAAAGAACGCAATCACAGCCTGAGAACCCGTTTGCTGCTCTTATTCCTGAGCAGCAACTAGCGATTGTTCCAGAATTCACCCTTGAGTCCGGGGTTACACTTTACAACCTCCCTGTCGCTTATACCACTCGTGGCAAGCTCAACGATGAAGGCACCAATGCTATGGTCATTTGCCATGCACTGACTGGAAGTGCTGATGTGAGCGATTGGTGGGGTCCTCTTCTTGGAGGGCCTGGCCGAGCATTTGACACCTCAAGATTCTTCATTGTCTGTATGAACAGTCTAGGCAGTCCCTATGGGACTGCCAGCCCAGTAACAGCCAAGGACAACGACCCAAGCAAGGGGAATTATGGACCTGAGTTCCCTTTGACCACCATTCGTGATGATGTCAAGTAAGTCTTGACTCATGTATTTAGTCTGGGAAGCAATTATACTAACTATTGAAAGCCTGCATAAACTCATCCTGGATGATCTTGGCGTGAAGCAGCTTGCTGCTGTCGTTGGAGGTTCTCTTGGCGGTATGTTCGTCCTCGAGTGGGCGTACTTTGGCAAAGACTACATCCGTTGTGTCGTCCCAATCGCTACGTCAAGTAGACACAGTGCTTGGGGTATCAGCTGGGGTGAAGCTCAGCGACAGAGCATTTATGCTGACCCCAAGTATGACGATGGATACTATTCATTTGACGATCCTCCTTCAACCGGCTTGGGAGCGGCTCGTATGTCTGCCCTGCTCACATATCGAAGCCGCAACTCCTTCGAGTCAAGATTCGGACGCAACATCCCGGATCCCTCCAAAGTCCAAACTATTGGTGGCCGACCACGCCCCTCAACCCCCTCAGAGGCACATTTCCACATTCACAATGACGGTCATGTTGTCAAGCGTAGATCTATTTCGCGCCAAAATAGCACAACTGATGCTGTTTCTCAAACACCAACAGTGCCCGACGACGTTGCGGATCCTCAATTCCACGGGCCTAGCAATGGCAGCCTTACCGGAGGAGACGTGCCGCAATCGCACTACTTCTCTGCCCAATCGTATCTGCGATACCAAGGCCGTAAATTTGTTTCGCGATTCGACAGCAACTGCTACATTGCCATGACTCGTAAGCTTGACACGCATGATGTGTCCCGCAACCGAGCGGGCACTATCGCAGATGCACTAGCTATGATCCAGCAGCCTACACTCGTTTTAGGTATTGAAAGCGATGGCCTTTTCACGTTCGCTGAGCAAGAAGAGATCGCGAAACATGTCCCAAACGCGCGACTCGAGCGAATCGAAAGTCCTGAGGGCCACGATGCGTTCTTATTGCAGTTTGAACAAGTCAACAACTATGTTCTTTCGTTCTTCAAGGAAGTTTTGCCCGATATCATGTCCAAGGATGGTGCTGCACCTGAAGACGCTAGTGTTGGGCAGATCACCAAGTCGAGCACGTTCGGTGAAGCTGAAGTCGAGGATATCACTGCCTGGTAAACTGTATTCAGAGCAAGGATTCATGGTCCAAATACGACAAGAAGTAGATGAAAATAAAACGACTGATACGGTCTAGCATGAATCATTTGCCGCGTTTGTCTTGTTCGAAAAGTGCGGCCTTATCGCGTTTGAAGTGACATGGGGCTTCCAACACAGTAGCGCCGAGGCTGAAATACCATGAAACCTCTATGGTCTTTATTCGACGAAGAAGCGGTACGTACGTATAGCATGATGCTCGTTGTTTGAAACCTAAAGGAATAAAGATGTACTGAGTCAGTTGTGCGGAACTCACCCGCAGCTCATAACCGGCGCATAATCAGACCCTAGCTTCCCATTAACAAGCTTTTTGAGACATCACATCTACCGGTACATCTAGCGCGCTGCAGGCTGTGAATCATCTTCACGAAGAAGGGTTTATTGGTGACAAGCGCGACCACAGACGCTACCAAGATTTGGATCATAAAGTCTGAATGCTTAGACGTGTGGGTAGAGTGTTACTGGGTAAACTAGAGCATACACGGATACCGCATGGGGATGATTATTGAGTCATGATTGTAAGTTTATAATATACCATAACAAGATTATCAAGTTCACCAATTTTTGATCGTCTCAGCGTTAGCAACCAGAATCCACTGAGTGCAGAAAGCGCACAGACGGCAAAGGAGTTCAATAGACCATTTCAGAGTACAGACTTGAGTCAAAACATAAGCGTAGGTAGGGTGCTATTTCTGGTATTTCCGTGGGAAGCTGCAACTGGAATAAAATATATTTGTGTTCAACCAATATATCGAAATAATGGTGCATTGAGCAGTCGCACTGCGTCAATACCACTTCGCCTGGTGTACCACTCTCAATGTGCAATGGGAATTCCAGTTTACGATCCTCGGCCTAGCATATTCAAGCCGCAAGCCACCAGTGAGATAACGTATCGTGTCAGAAGATACAATGGCTGTGGCGGCGGCCAGGCTGATCTAAGAGTCCGTTCCGAGCGCTATATGTAGTTGGAATGTAAATTGATGAAAGCAGTAGCGAAACTTCGGATATGCAAATGATAAACGGACTAGGCTATTTATGCTTGATGAGGTACTTTTTGAGGTTGTGTAAGTAACTGACAAAGGTCTGTTATAGCCGAGCCGTCCTTGGATGCTACAACCCTTTGAATGGCATGTTTCTACCGGGAGCCTTAAAACAATTTTGGCCCCCATTCCAAGAGACAAGTATGAGAATCTTCAACCGATGTGCCAAATGACCTTGCACCCCGTCCGCTTTGGGGATCTTACATGTTGTCTATGTAAGCCAGGCTGATAGAATCAGAGGTAGGTTCGACGAAGCGACGCCCTAAAGCAGAACCAAGTAGAATGGTGTGTATCACAAAAGAAAAATCCATGGAATTCTATTTTGTTTCTGAACATGTGAGCCGGCAGAACTTGTCGTACCGGATTGTGTAAGACATAGATCCGGATCGCTGCCTAGGTACCATAGTTGCTGATTCTTCTGAGGTCCTCACCATTAACAAGAATATATAGATCTACACACACGAGACAGCACACGGATAGGTCTACAAGATAATATGTTACACACTTATCCCTTATAATCTAATTACAGTGAGCGAAGCTAGTGAAGCTGGTGTTGCTGGACACGTAACTCTCTAAAAGCCCACTGGCCCACTGACTGGCAACTTGCTTAGCGGAAGGGCTACTCTCCCGCGGCTGATGAGGTAAAAGAACAACAACATTAGATTCAGTTATTGCACAACACAAGGTTGGCCAAGTGAAAAGAGAGTGACACACGTGGAGAACCGATTGGTTCGGTGTGACGCAGCCCCTGTTGTGTTTGACGAAACGGGATCATGAGTTAAGAAGTTGAAACCCGACAAGGCGAGAGAGAACATTAACGTGATGAGACAAGAGAAAACTCATATCCATCGGTCGTACTACCACTCTTGGTCAAACTCGGTCAGTGCCGCCGGGATACATTTCTTCACCGAAATGAAGGCAGGATGAAAGCGATGGCTCGAGTCACGAAGTGTACCTGGAAGGTAGGAAGCCTCAGAGCCTGTGCTTTTAGGTAACGGTTTCAAAGCCGCACGTGTCGCAAATTTTGATAATTAGCAAAACATCTAGGTTCAGAAGCTCGGGTCAGCAGAAGGGACCCGTAATACGTAACATTTTCTTCACTGTCAGGCGAGTCGTTCAACATTGTTCTCTCAAGGCCCCATGTGGTGGCAAACTTGGGAACGCGACTAGAAGCATTTTCGAATCTAATGGTGGAGACCGTTGGACGACGTGTAAGATGGGTCTGACATTGTCCTTGTTTTCACTTTGCCATCATGAATCAGGAAGAGGATACCTGCGGTCGTTTCACCTGTATTGGAATTACGTTTCTCGTGCTGCCTTGGTCAACTGTTTCTCGTGAGAAAGCCGCGCACAACATGACCCGATCCATTTCGGCCGGGGCAGGCTGGGATGTAGCTTGCTGTGCTGTTCTCTGGGTGCCAGAAAGAATGGCCGCTGTGAATCAATTGACAGAAAAGCTTGAGCAGCTTCGATACGCAACAATGTAGGGCTTTGCCTAGTTATTTCCTGCACCCAGCCAAAATTGCCAAGTCTTTTGACACCCTCTAGGCTGTTTGCCGGAAGCCGTCGGTCGGTCCCTTTTGCGATAACAACTGAAGGAATAACCCACAGTTTATGCCTGGGCAGATTAGACGACGTGCACTTCTTACGTACAAAGCAAAAAGTATGCCCGTCTCGGTGCTTTTCATCTTGTGGTGTTGTTGTGTAGGCTAGGCACATGTTGGCATTTGTCTTGAGAAAGAGGGGAAAGTCAACAACATGTTATGCATGCAAGTCAGAGAACGTTGCTGATCATTTCCCTTCATTCGTCATCGATGGGATGCACCAGAAATGGATAAAATGGCTTCGGGCATTTTAAGAGACGATCAGTAGGTTTGGGTGTGCGAAAGAAACGCCAGCGAAATCTAAAGAGTTTCGTTCGGCGAGATCTGCAACCAAGTGATCACGGTGAGATGAGCGGGATGCTCAATGCGGAACAATGGAGTGTGACTGTTATGGGTCTATGGAAGCGACTCCATTGCTTCTCGAAGCCTTCCCGTGACAGAAGCAAAACTGTCCATAACGGATGCCTGAGGCAAATGGTTTGTCAGTGATTTGTTCTGGAAAACAGGGGCCAGGGGTTGTCTGACAGTCTTATCGCGTCAGTCAGAAATGTCCAAATTTGCCAAGATGGTTCTGTTCTGACAATAAAAATGACACCAACTGCATCAATAGTAAGGCATTTTCAATCAAAGCAATAACCGACTGAATAGCTTCATTCAATAAACTCTCTTTTGCATCCCATCTCACCACACTCTCAGAGCAAAACGACCTGTCGACCCTGGTTTTGAAGTGGGGGGCAGCCCTTCCAGTGTAAGGCGCGGGCGTTAGGTCAAATACTCTCCACTAGGGCGAGTTTGGTCACTGGCGTCCGATGGCTTCCAATTGGTCATGATAATTAGTGCATGACAGGGGGTTTGTAAGGGTGCATCTTCTTGGACAAGGACTGAAGAGTCTTTCTCATGCCGGAACTTAAGTAGCTGAGCTTGAAACCGTGGGTTGCTGCGTTAGTAGCTATCTAGCTATCTTCTTTGCGCTCTCTGCTGAAGTTGTCTGCTCCAAACACCGGCCCGGACTATGACTACGGGGATGCTATGCCCGATGGAGGAGGTGCTTAGGTACCTAGCCAGAATGACCTGCCTTGAACAAGGCGGGCCTGGTGGGTTCTCCAAAAGCACGGACAACCTGGTGTTCCATTCATCTTAGTGGTCTACAACCGAAGCCCATTTCTGATTGGGCCGGGGAGGTTCGAGTGGGTGTGCAGTGGACTTTCCATCTTGCTTCTCCCTCGGCTTCCAGAGTGGATGAGACTGTGAGTGGCTTGGCCTGGAGATTCCATTATGGAAGGCGTGCCCAGATGCGACTGATGCGTCCTGGCGTCCCCACCATTGCACCTGCCTCAAAACCACCACCCATCCTTAGCCATCGCATCCCCCATCCCCCATCCGTAGAAGTGAGGTAGGAACGTGTAGGTACCTGGCAAGCACGGCGAGCACGCTATATCCGGCCGTATTGAATCCCAGTCGAATCTGTCAGGAATCCTTTGGGTCTTCCAAACTTCAACTTCCCCATACTATCTTCGTCTTCCTAGTAGAACATAATACTTTCTTCATTCTATATCTGCTATCGATATCCACTTCGCATTCTCAAGGTACCGTGGTTCGTCGTTGAACTGCATCGATATTCATCGCATACACTCCCACGAACCCGCGCCCTCCGACGGCAATCGACACCGAACCCCGATTTATGCCTCGATGTTGCATTTGATCACTAAATTAACACTCTCTTGTCGTTGATAAATCGTCGCCGATTGATGTTTGGATGGTAGGCCGAAGGAATCGACATTCACATCAACATTGAGGCCAGCCGGTTTGGACATCTCATTGTACCGATTGTTGTGGCGGAACAAATCAGCAAGCAAATCACGACGCAAAGGAAAGAGAATTGCCGATTGAATCGCAGGTGAATTGGATTTTTCCGGAAAGTGTTGGCCCAGTCGCAAAGAATTATCAAGCAAGAGAATCTTGACTTCCATGCGTTCCTGATCTTTAACGGCCGAGTCAAAGACGAGGTGGAGAGTGTCGCCAAACTCATCGCATCGCATCCCCATACAGAACAACCCATGTCGTCAATCACGGATATTATCGCTCCCGATATCTACTCACCATAAACCTCAAAATGCCAGACTACGACGAAGATATTCTCCCTCCACCCGCCTCGGGTTCACAACAGGACCGCACTTGGGGCGGCAACAACGCCTTTCACAACTTCTTTAACGACTTTTCTCATATCCCAGACCCAAATCTTCGCCGCCGTCTTGCTTTGTCCGAAATAGACAAAGTCCCTTTTGGTGCATACCGTATGTAATCCGATAATGAGTTCATCCTCGCCAGTCTACCCTTGTGTATGCTGACTATCTGTCTAGATGTCCGCGCTGTTTTAGTTGCGGGTGTAGGTTTCTTCTTGGATTCTTACGACATATTTTCTATCAACCTCATCACAATCCTTCTCGGTGTCGTCTTTTGGGGAGATAAAAATCCTCAGAATGGCTTTAGTGGCAATGATGGATACCTACCTGATCGAGTCAACCAAGCTTTCAAGGCCTCTACGAGCGCAGGAATTGTAGTAGGTATGATCGTCTTCGGATGGTTAGCAGAGTTCGTACCCCCTTTTCATATCAACTTATGAAGATCGTCTGGCAGGGCAAAGATGTACTGACAAACAAAACAGTTGTTTTGGCCGGCGACGTATGTATGGTGTCGAATTGGGCATTATCATCCTGGCGACGCTTTGCTGCGCTCTCATCTCTTCCAGTCCCGCAATGGGATCAACCGGATTATTGGTTTTCTGGCGAATTATCATGGTGAGCTTCCACGGTCTTCAGTCAACATCATTTTACTGATAAAAAAAGGGTATTGGGATTGGCGGAGATTATCCTCTTTCGAGTGTTATTACCTCTGAGTAAGTCCATCATTGACAACTTGTGATATAGACTTTGTGGCTGGAGTTTAGCTCTCCAAACCCCTGATGTCTGTAGTTTTGCTGAATCAAAGCTGACCAAGATCCCACTAGATTTGCGCCAACGAGATGGCGCGGCGCCATGGTTGCTGCTGTCTTTTCTATGCAAGGACTTGGGCAGTTGGCAGCTGCTATCGTCGCCTTGATCACCACTGTTGCGTTTAAGGAGGCCTTCATTGGTGCTGCTGATGAGAGTCAGTGTGGGTACGAATGTCGACTGGCTGCCGACCGAGCATGGCGAATCATTGTGGGAGTGGGTGCTATTCCCGCCTGCTTTGCTCTCTATTACCGCATCACGTATGTCCCTTTGTACTCTTTTTCTGGATGGCCTCGCTAACTTAAACAAGCATCCCTGAAACCCCTCGGTACACGTTCGATATAGAACACGACATTGAGAAAGCCGATGCCGATATCAAAGCATATGTGGCGAGTAAATCCAAGGGCTCATTCGATGTTGTTCACCAAGTCAGAACAAAGCGTACGACTGGACGCAACCTCAACGTGCCTCGCGCGTCTTGGTCTGATCTGATCTCCTTCTTCCGTCAATGGACCAATTTTAAGATGTTGCTGGGCACGACTTTGTCTTGGTTCTTTCTGGTATGTTTTATTGTGTAAACTATCATTGCTCGACTAACCCCGTTGCAGGATCTTGCTTTCTATGGCCTGGGACTCAACAATACATTTGTCCTCCAGGCAGTGGGCTACGGTGCTGGCAACTCCCTTTACGAGAAACTCCACAACCAGGCTGTGGGAATGATTATTTTAACTTGTGCAGGGTCACTCCCTGGCTACTGGATTGCCATTCTGACCGTTGACACCCTTGGTCGCAAGCCGTTACAGATCGTTGGCTTTCTTTTACTTACGATCATCTTCTGCATCCTCGGATTTGCGTATCGCAGTCTAACACAGGGGGGTCTACTTGCACTATACATCATTGCCCAATTTCTGTTCAACGCTGGTCCCAACACAACCACTTTTATCGTTCCTGGCGAATGTTTCCCTACTCGATATCGATCGACCGGTCACGGTATCTCAGCTGCAATGGGCAAGATAGGTGCCATAGTCGCCCAAGGCATCAGCATTCCTATGGTACGCCAGGGATCACTCGAGGGGTGTAAGGATTCTGAATGCACGCCAAATCTGCACCGTCTCCTCCAGCTCTTTGCTCTTTTTATGCTCTTCGGTACTCTGGTTACCTTATTAATCCCGGAAACTAAGGGTATGACTTTGGAGGAGCTTTCCGGCGAACCCCGAACGAGCTACAACTCAGGATGCAATGGAAGTATAAGTCTTGGGTCACCCAAACTTAGGGCTTGGAATCCTTTCCACGGAGGTCAACCTGCCGGATTCTCGTACCCTAGGTCCCGAATGAGCCAATACCGGAAAAGCGATCGTGTTGGCATTATGACATCGCCAGAGCTCATGACCGAGACTTCCCGACTTCGGAAAACCCGTCTTTGGAGGAGGCACCGCAAGGCCAAGTCGAGCAGTGGTACAGATATTGCTCTGAGTACTCGAAGCTCCGGCACAGCAGATGACGAAATCTTCCCAACAGGTGCTCCTGCGCCTGCAGCAACCAGTCCACCACCGCCGCCACCACCGAGTTGGGGGGCTGGCTGGGGACGGATAGACCGAGGAGGACCCCCTCCTTTACTGAACTCTGTCCAGTTGCAGGATGTTGGAAGCCTGCTTACAAAATGATGTTCTGATTGACAAAATTGGTGTTGGTCATACATGGTTCGCATATCTCAGGCGTTTGTGGGAATAATGAAATTTAGACTATGATACCTTAGAGTTTGATTTTGCGCATATGTCAGGTTAGTTACTGGCAGTGGGAGATTTGGGAGCAGAAATGATTCCCGACTTGTACGAATGAATCACGAAATAAAGCATTTCCATCACAAACTTTGGTATATCTGAATGACATGAATTGAGAAAAAAATGCAGGATAACTCCATTGTTTAAGTATCTGATTGAGTCTCGAAGATCAAATCGTCTTACCCTACGGAAGGTGTAGAAGCTTCAATATGGTGATGAATACTGCCCTGGAACAGGCAAGTCTCGTACTTCATGTCTACGTCTATCATGGGGTGATATTGCTAACACTACTCCTGGCAAAGACATCCAAATCCTCTTTAATCAAGTCTTCAGTGGCCTCTCATCTTCATATCAAAAATGCCAAGTCAAAATATTGATTGTCAGGTTCAGCTGCGAAGAACCTTGAGAGCTTCCTTGAGGTTGGCCACATCACGTGTAAACTTCTCACGGCGGCCTTTACTGAGCATATCTTCACTCGCGATGGCCTCAAGCTCTTCCGCCGTCATTCTAAGGACAACATCCTGAGACAACACAGAGAGAGGTCCGTTGGGAGAATGGAGAAGAAAGTGGTCGATGGCTTGTTGACAAACCACGTCGACAAAGCGGCTGCGTGCGTTTTCATAAAAGGTATGAAGGACATTATGGATGTCTCGACGGGTGGTGTTGAGGGTGGTTTCCTTGTTGAGGCGGTTCTCAACAGCCTTGCGAGCCCGTAAGGCTGTGACAGGAAAGGAATTGGATTGAGAGTATTCGTTAACAATCTCTTCAACCTCTTTCCCAAGGTTCTTAGTATGGGAGAACTTAAGATGATTGAGTGTGTCGTTGAATTTGGGATTATAGGTAATGCTCTTCCCCTCGAACTCTACCTCGAGCAGAAACTCGATGTGATCAACAGCGCGGCGATAGCGCTTCTGGAGGTCTTCAAGGAGGAAGTCCCAGAGCTGCTCGCGAATAGAAGAGTCAGTACAACACGAATCTAAGACAGTACGGATGAAATGGTGGACAATCAAGATGGCATTGGAGACATGAGCTCGAGCCATGGGCCGCCATTTCTTGGACTGTTCCTTGAAGGTGATCGGCACCATCTCCCCACTGAACTGCGTGAAGTTAGCTCCTTTTCTTTGGAATAATACCACCGAGAATATACTTACAGTGCCTATCTCATAACCTCGCGAAGTCAAGTACTCTTGCTCGATGTATGTCAAGATATCTTCCTCAATGGGTTTCGGGCAGTAGTAGGCTTCGTAGAGGATATCTCCCGATAAGTCCTCTTCTCCGAGCAAGGGAACCGTGAAAGTCGTCTGACTGTACAGGCCGCCTCTCTCCGCCTCTTCTTCCTCATCGACGTAGTCATCCTTCTCATCGTCAACCCGATCAGACTCGAAGAAGTTCCGCGTGTGTCCCTTTTCATAGAGAGTCTTTCCGAAACCCTCGTTGATCTCTCGAATGCGAGTGATGAGCTTCAACTCTTCGTTCTCAAAGATCTTGTGTCGCGTGTAGTAAGCATCAAGACCAAAGTTCTTGATCTGTGCAAACTGAGCGGCAACATGACCGAGATAGACTCGCTGCTGCGCCTCTGTACCGCGAGACTCGCCCATGGATTTGAGAAAAGTCTCGCATTCTTTTTGCTTAGTGGTGAGTTCGGCGCGAACTTTGGGAAATTCGCTCTTGGTGCGGTCCATCAGGAGCAGACCTAGCCGGGTCTTGAGAGCGGGAATCCCAATGCGGTCTGCAGGAAGCTTTGTCCAAGGCGACTGGGAGAAAAAGTCTCTCTCCTGAAGATTGCGCTGATCGGCACTAGACGAACTGTCATCTGCACCACGGTTTTTGACGACGCAGTATCCAAGTTGGAGATCACGACGTTTTCCAAGAACAAGGTCGACTACAACTCCCTTTGTAGCTTCTTCAACAGCAAGATCGGGCTTGGTGAGAACACCCAGGGTCCTCTTGCCCTCTGGATCAGCTTCTTTGGCATACGTGAGAATCTTCTGGTTGGCAATGTCGCCGGTGCAAGGAACCACAGCGAGGATAATGGTTCTCGACTCATTGATGTACTTTCGCACCATGTTCTTGACTAGATCAATGTCGGCCTTCGTCGTCTGGCCAGGGGTTTCGTTCTCAAACATTCCCGGGACGTCAATGACGGTCAAGTGATCTTCGTCGGGGCCACTGATCTCGACGCGAAGAACATCACGACTGAAAGCTGAGCCGACCGAGTTGCCGTTCGGGTCTGAGTCGATACCCATGACTTTGGCAGCCTGAGATTGTCATATCAGAAACTGAGTATCAAGGGAAAGGGGATACTTACATCCTGGAAGATCTGGCCAAACTCTTTTGCATCAAGATTCTTGACAGTGCGACGAAAGGATCGAGCTTCTTCCTCGTCGGCGTCTACCGCATGGATAGATATGATAATACTTTTGGTCTCCTCGCGGCGACAAATGATCTCAGTTGCGTGACGAGTACAGAGAGTTACATCGCGAGGGAAGTGGAATCCGGTGAGAGATTCCAGAACACTCGACTTTCCTGCACTTTGATCGCCGACGACAACCATCTACGACAATGGTCAATCTATACGAGCTTCATAAAAGTAAGTAGAACTCACCTGAGGAAGTGGAACCATGTCAGAGATTCCAAGCTCTCTCAGCTTGTCCATCTTGTCAAGGAGGGCTCGATTCGCGAGCCCCTCGTTCGACTTGTCAGTTTTGGACGGCATCTCGACAGAGTCACTCCTTTTTGAAACTGGTGTAACTTTTCTGGCTCCTTTTCTTTTCATCAAGAAGGTCGCGGCTGGCAAGGATGGGGTTTTGGTTGTGAGTGACGGTAGATCTGTGTGTGTTGGGAAAGAAAAGAAGAAGAGGAAGAAGAAGCCGTGGGAAGTAAGGGAGGAACATAAATTATTTGTATCCAGTGAAGTGTGTCAAATTGATATCTTACTGTGCTGGTAATTGGTACCCTTTTGCAAACACAGCCTCGAGCTGCGGTTACCTGTTCATCGGGGAGGTCATTCACCGGCCCGTTGCCTTCACGACGCGAATTAGTAGAACATTGTAGACTGACTATACAGAAGAGTATGTTGGTACGATAACTTTCATTTTACCATGATCGATCTAGGCAGACTTTTGGTTTCCATCTAACCTGACAGCTCAGAGCAACTAGCTATGGAAAGGTGCAAATACAATCAAGCAAGCCACTGTAATTGATGCATATGTTGTAACCCAATTATATAACCAGGGAGTTCTACAGTGTCTCCTAACATTAGATACCACGGTAAATTCTGAACATCAAACTGCCTATCGGTGGGTAAAAGTAGGAGGCCCACCACTCGATAACACCAGCAACTAGCCGTTCAGGATCCAGAAGATTCTGTGTGAAACATCAAAGGATGACTCGAAGTCCAAACGCCAATAGCATATAGTCTTTGAAGCAAATTGTCTTGATGCAGGGGGTAGGTCGGCCTCCAACGCAGCGGCCCAGGCAAACTGCGCCTCTCGCGCACCAACACAAAAGGCAGCCGGGACAAGGTAACAACATGTGTAAATAAGGGCGTAATGCGAATGATAAATTGACTTCATGCTTGGGTATCTCGCTAGCTAAAACAAAAACGCCGACCCATTCCGTCCTATTCCCAAGTCTTTCTCAAGTTGTCTTATATGCTTGCTAATCACCATAGGGAAACAATTTCTGTAATAGGCATACCGCATTCTGATGCGAGATCCTGTCTTCTCAAATACCAAGCCTCAAGCATGGCCATTTGCATAGCCCCAGGGGTTTCGGTCAAGTTGGACAACATCGGCCCAACATTCTTGGGCTCCAGCGCGGGGTCCAACACACCGCGGGGAGAACCGCATTGTGACGGAGGCTGCAAGGCAGACTCAAGAGCTTGAACAAAGCGCTCTGCTAGTGAATGGGGTGGATTCGTGTATTGTTTGGCTGTTGCGAGACAGCGTCTGGCTTCGTCGGTGATGGGGGTGGGGTTGGTGATGATATCTCTGAAAAGAGGATGTTGGACGAGGACGGTGAGAGTCATACCAACTATGCTGATGGCTGTATGAGGTCAGAACAAATCGTTCATTACAGGTATTGATAGACTTACCGATAGCGGAGTGACTCTCAGGAGATCCGTCGAAAGTCATGAGCCTCCTTTCACGTGCCATAACATCCTCCAACTCCACACTTGCTGCGTAACAAGACTCGAAAAGCCCTGCAAGCATCGATCGTGTCATCAAAGAAGCTGGCTGTGTTGCATGACTGCCTGCAAGCTTCAAGATAGCAGCTCGGGGAATTAAGGCCTTTGTTTCAAGGTATCTTGATCAAGTCAGCATAAGATCATAGTATTAGCATATGTTGACATACCTCAAGCGCAGCAAAGTGGCCTGGCGGCGGAAGATGGCTTCGGGTTGAGTGCAGGGAAACTTGACACGCAAGTGTTCAGGCAGAGCGGCATGCCATTCCTCTAATACACAGTCCAATTTGAGGGCATTGGATAGAATCTCATGAATAGATTTGTTGTTGTTACGACCGACTAGCTGGTTGAAGTAAGAATCGTGAATAGGTTGAAGAACGTTGTCAAATAGTTTCAATGTTTGGTTGAAAAAAGATAGTCGTGAGGGAATATCGCAAGGTTGAATACGGTCTGCGTTGTACGTAAAGGTCTCGAGATATTCGTCGTCAATTTCCTGGGGAAACGTTCCAAAATTCGGATTCAGTTGACTTCCAGGGGAGTTCTGCATTTTGACGAGCAGAGCGCAAGCACACCAGGTCCTCCTTCGCTCCTCACGTTCAGCCTGCGCCTTGCCTGGTAAATCAACGTGAAGCAAAAGACCCTCCGCAAGTCTTTGAGCCATTCCCGTCAACATCCAACTCTCTTGCGGCGCACCCGCCCGTCGCAAGAATCGAGCGTGAACAATCAGAGCCTGCACAACAGCAAGGGATGGTACAGATAGGAGATCCACGAGCAGAAGGGCCTTGGCTTGCTGATGGAATTCGTATGCGTGAGAGACATGTGACTCGGCGGAATCTGCAATCGGTGGCTTGGCTAGTTGACCGATGGCGAGCATTCCGAGTAAGAGGGAGTAGGTTGCAGCGAGCTCGGTGGCTTCTTCAAGGGGGATATCTCGACGATAACGAGAGTTGGCAACAGCGATGAGGCGGTGGTAACGTTGATAGAATGAAGGACGATGAATTACAGGCATGGTAATCCATTCGATGTTGAAGTACTCGGCTAATAGCTCGTCCATTAGGTCTGTCTGCGGAAGCGTGATCTTCTGGAGCATCAGAGCTGCCTTTACGTTGGAGGAGTAGGAGCCAAAGGATGAGGGCTTGGCTGAAGTAGCATCCTCCAGGTCGTCAGTCAAGGGCGGACTGGCACCCATAAGGTGGTGAGGACGGGAGTAATAGCTTGTTGGCTCGTGAACCATTGGTAGTGAGCCTGCTCTGGCAGAGATACTAGGGAGAGGATAGCCAGAGTCGGCATGGATAGGTGGAAGAGCATGGTCAGCATGTCTGGGAGGTCGTGCCAGACGCTCAGACACAACACTTGGAGAACTGGACAGTTTTCTCCATTCATCATGTGCAGGTGTAGTAGCGGCGAAAGCATCGCGACCATGAGCAACAAGTTCCTAATAGACATATAAGTAACTACTCTGAGTAAAAGGAGCATGAGAAGACTACTTGGTTTAAAAAGACTTACAAGTTGCCTCTCCTTTTCTTCAAGTTCTTGCACCCGCTTCTGGAGGGCGCGGATATAGCTTCAGGCTTGGTTAGCTTATATGCGCCATGGTCAGACAATTGATAAAGATGGTTGAAACTCACCTCCGCGACGAAGCGATCGAGCCTTCGTGCTCAATCTCGGGATAAACACATTGCTCAGCACAGAGCCCGCGTCTAGAGCACGAATCACAGACAGGACGAGCGCCGTCGCAACGGATTTTACGATCGCGACATTGTCGACAAGCGAGGGACCTCGCCTTTCCAGGTCTCGAGGCAGAAGCAGAAGCAGAAGTAGAAGCAGCAGTCGCGGGATGTCGGCGCGTGGCCGAAGCGGAAGCCGATGGTCCGGGGACAGGTGAAGAAGGTTTCGTTCTTGCCATGTTGTGTTAAGTCTGTGCTCCGGTGGGATATTCTTGACGGGGCAGGAGGTACAACCACAACTGTAATTGATGTTCCTGGCCGCAGGTGATGATGTTGAAATTTCTGGTCTTTCCCCCTCCCCCTTGCACTTGAACTTGCACTTGACGAGTGCGGTATGTCCGTGTGCTGGTGGCCATTTTGCGCGGTTGTCGGTAGTCGCCGTGTGGTTTTTTGGTTTGGCAAGTGGAGATTTAGAGGACGGATGTCGGGTCGTCGGGAATGAGATAGGAAGATAGACACGCGATATGGATGGTCAGGCAAAGATATCGTTCATTATCTTGACTCATTATTACTCTGCTATGCTCTGCTGATACTCTGAGCGTATTCCGTCTTTCAGTATAAAATGACTTACCCCAAACTTTTGATGGATACAGCGCATTCGGCCGTCGGCCATCGGCTACATTCATTGGTGTTGAAGGCCATCGGCTCCATCAAAGGCCTGCAGCAACTCCCCGACCTCCCCGACATCCAGAACAAGGGTCTAGATTATGAACTCATTACGTACACACAAGTCACGGAACCTAATTCCTCGCTACGACATCCGTAGATATCAACCTATACAGTCTGTATAGTGAGATCGGTTTACGGTGTAAGTGCTTGCAGTACTCCACAAATTCCACACATCACGATGCTATCATTTTACGCAAATACATCTCATCTCTCCATTGTCATACGTAACATCTAGTGTGTAAACTCCCCGTAAAGCCACACACGACACTCTCAAAATCTAGCCCGGTCCATCGACGGGCCTCAATTCCCGACTTCCGCCACTAATCAAAGGATTTTCCAACGCTAAGAGTCCAGACTAATACGAGCTCCCCGTGACCATACTTCAAAGACGTCATGAGCATGTTATTTCCGTCTTATATCCAGCGTATAGGTGATATCCAATCGAGCTGTGAATATGCACAATCCGAAAATCGACAGATCTTAGATCATTCCAAACTGAATATTCTCCATTGTAATGCTTAACCGATGTCTAGCACATTCATTATTGTGTAACTATTGTGTCTGTATCGACATAATTATGATCTCTGCCGTGGAGAACAACATCACAATTTGCACATACTTTGTTCTCAGACAAGGGTTGTGTTATTCAACTGCACTTATGACTTAGTGAACCCACAAGATTTCTCCGTGATTCCGTAAATTGAAATCTTTATGTCTTTTTAACAGAAAGGTATTCCTCTAATGTTGCCTCCATACCATGGTCATGCTATCGACAATCTGGAAAAGATCACTTACCCTATTCCAGTCGTATATATATCCTTGAGTCCTTCTAGGTCGTTTGCCTCCAGACCTCTCGATAGTTCAACTGACCATCCGGGGTTCCTTGAGACGAGGCTGTCGTGCAGCCAAAAAACACGAGAGAACTTTGCCTGGCAAATGCGAGACACCATATACCAGATTCTAAGTTACCGTAGGACCTTTACCTGTCATTATCTTGCTCTCTAAGACCTGTGACGACTCTGCACTGCCGTATTGAGATATGGAGCCGTCCGGTTATCGTTCCCTCATTTTGAGTGACGTCTAAACACCATGTTCCCATTTTGATCCAAAACCCTCAATGCGCTTCTCCGAATTAAGACCCGCGTTATTGTGTAGCAATACATCCAATCAGTATATCCATGGCCAGTCGACTATAACAGTCAGGCCGACGAGGATATGAATCCACAAGTTGATGTGGTTTCAATACAAGATGAATTTACTCCAAGAGAAAAGTTATAAATAATGGTTGTTTGGTTATGCCAGTAAACTCATAGATGCGAAATTATGTTGAAAAGAAAATTAGATGTCAGTCAAATGTTATGTAAGGGCATGTCTATCTTCTATATACGAATAACGAAAAATGGTATACTAGGAAGCATAAAATACGCCAATAACATATACAGCAATTGTTTCATGGGCACATTAAATAAAGGTCAGAAAGGGGAATCTTAAACGGTGGGAGAGTTGCGACGGAATCGGGATCGCTCAATGAAGTCGGAGACTGAACGCTCAAAGACTTCTTCATCCTCCTCAGTATCGTCCTCAAAATCACGCTTGGTTCGCTTTGTGGTCTTGTACCAGTTGGCGGGAGGGTCGCCGAGGCATTGGCCGACAGTAACAGCTGGTTGAGAGTGTTAGTGGATTACAATCAAATAGAGACGGGATGGAAGAGAAACGTACGGATACGGGTGCTGCGCTTGACGGCATCGAGGACCTTGGGAATAAGGTTGCGAACAGTGTTCTGGTGGACGTCGTGGAAGAGAGCAATGGAGCCGCCCTTTGTGATGCCATCTTTGAACAGCTTAAGAGCAGTGTTGGTCTCGGCAGGGGTATTGTATTCCCAGTCGAGCGAGTCAACGTCGGCATTAATGACATGGTAGCCAAGAGTCTTCATGACAGAAAGGGTGTTGGAGTTGTAGCTGAAGTACGGGGGACGCATGTATGTAGGCCACTTTCCAACAAGTGAAAGGAAATCAGCCTCGAGACGGGTCATTTGCTTGCGGACATCGGCGTTACTGATCTTGGCCAGGTCAGGATGGCTGTAACTTTGGGATCGTTAGTGTGTGTTTCACATGATGGGAGATATAAAATAAGGTGAGACATACGTGTGGGAGCCGAGCTGGTGGCCTTCTTTGAGGACCCGCTGGACGGTAGATTTGTAGTCCTTGATGTTGGACCAGTTGTTGCCGTTCATGAAGAAAGTGGCCTTGTAGCCATACTTCTTGAGCTGGTCGAGAAGCTCGTTGGTGTAAGCGTAGGGACCATCGTCAAAAGTGAGGGCAATGTTTTTGGCGACAGTGCACTTGGTGATGGCTACGCCGACAGGGACAGCGGCAGCAGCAAACTGCAGCATGCCAGCGAATGTAGCTAGCTTAACAAGTGAGAAACGCATGATGGGAATATGTCAAGAGAAGTGAACGACAGTACTGAAACTAGAATGGCTTCAAAGAGAATGTGGGTTGGAGAGAGCAAGTGAGCAAATGCAGCTGTTGAACCTACCAGAAGTGAGAGTGGTCAAGAACAGCAGAGAGGTATTCTCTTATATACAACTCGTTGAACGTCGAGAACCATAAGCAATGGCCATTTGTATCAAGCTTGATCACACACTCAGCCTTAGCCCAGAACGTGGGTGTGGCACCACAGCCAGGGCAACCTTGCAAATACAGAATGTACGAGGCCTTCTAAGATCTGGGCGGCAGCTTTTAGAGCGTGGATAGTGCAGATGCCTACTGCAGCAGGGGCTTACGATGTCGTTTTTCTTTTTGCCTCGACCGGAGGCTACGGAGATTGGGCCTGGGAAAAGCTGAAGTCTCATCACACGCGGTGGACTAAAAAGTCCGACATCTTGGCAACAGTCAATGGTGTATTTTCATCTAGAGTCTCCAGCGCGAGGTTATACCACTTAGGGACCAAAATGAGCGGAATCGTGGCGCGTATCCCATGCCCATGCTCCATGACCATACTGTTGGTTACGAGACTTCGTACCTTAGTCTCGGCCTGGCCTGGACTGGGGTTGTTCAATAGCGCTATTATACCCAGAGACTCGAGCCAATCGACGTTGCTGGACACTGCATGTATGTCTCAGGTATATTGTACCATGACCTGGCAAAGAGCGTTTAGAATTTTGACGAGAAAAGTGTGTATTCTCCTCGTGAGTGGTGAAGCATATGCTGTACACTCACTGGACTTGGTCGTTGTCTTGGTCAAACTAAACCATGTATGTATTAAGGTTAACGTTAGATTACCCAGGTCCACGGTCCACCTGAGTGGTCTGTCTGTCCTTAATTCAAGGTTATTCGACGGTTAGTCAACCTTATTCGCGATACCCGAACATGACTTGTCTCACTCTGACGCTGATGCCCATGCTCACGAAAAGCACTGAAACCTGCGGATCCCTGGAGCTTCCGCTTATAGCAGTCGCCGTGCTGTCGATAGGTTGATCATGTTGACGGGTGGGCTAGGACAGTCACAATTGCAACACACACAGCCCATGACAGCTGAAAAAGTCGAGAGCCGGGGCCAGACATGGGTGTCTCTTCTCACCGGGACCGCGGCATTGGTGCGATAAGAAAACAGCTTTAACGTACCACGCCAAGAGGAGAAGGCGGGCTTGACTTTACTCAGGTCCTGCTGATATTGAAAGTCATTACCGTCTTCAATGGCTTGGGTGGCTTATGTATCAATTTAACCCACAGGTGGCGTATATGCACAATGCAAGCCCGACCTCAACATCATCACGATAATCTCCTTTTTCTACGACGGACGGGCGCTACAACCGATGGAGATGCCAACATCATTACAAATCCAAATAATCTTGCCCGCCTGAGCTTATATGCAGTAGTCTATCCGTAGTCTGTTGCTATATTTCCACCTACGTCTTCGTATCCACGCTCGCTAAAAAAGAGAGAACCCACGGCCTCGAACACCACACCAGTCCTCGCGTCGATTACCGAGCTTATGCTAGACTAGCTGGCACATCTTCTCCACTTGCAGTGCTTCGTCTTCAGGGGAGGGAAAAGAAACGAGAAAATCAAAACGGCCATGATGAGTCTATGACTTGGCGTCGAGACGACAAAAGACGGGAACCAAAAGTCCCGAGTAAGCCCCTATTACTAACTCCTCATCACGAATGCAAATCATCTATGGGGTTATGTCATCTTGTAAGCACATTTGATTGAGTATGTGCACATTCTTATGTGGAAACGACAACGGTGAACCAGTTCGAGTAAGCTGAGCGAACTGTGAACGAGCATCCTGGACCGTCAGCTTCTTGGTCCAGACAAGACATAATAAACCACTACCTTGCTATCTCACATGTCTATCCTCCGTAACATATGCCAAATCTGTCTATCCACTGAACCTTTACAGGACAGGTGAAAATAACGTAAGCTCACCATTTGCCTCTATTTAGCAGTCACCGGTACTAGTTATCTCTCTTGTCGGCGAATTGTTTGTCTCAGCCAAGCCAAGAGAATGCCAAGACAGACGAACGGCCTCACATATATAAACAAATACGAGACCTGGAAGACGTCACTCCACAAATCTCGCTGGGTATGAGACACGAATCCTAAAACATCCCTGTTCGGGAAGGATTTATACTTAGATCCTTATGAGATCAGACCCGCAATCAAAAACACGGGGCTCATAACTTCGCTTCTGGTATCAAGATCCGAATTCGGGACTACGCGGAGTGACAGTAACTCGTTTTCTTATTGGAACGTCTGGGGATGTTCCCGTTTCCTATATTATATCTTACGCAGGTATATCACCGCCGCTCGTGACATCGACCCCTGCCTTCAAACATTGTTGATCAGGGGCTTATGATGGAAAAGAAAAGTGTATTTATGGTTATTTATGAGACAGGGATGAATATCCTTATAGCAAACAAACACGATCAATCAGTCCATTCGCTTCAGCGCCAAGATTGCTCAGTTAACTCCCATCGCAAAAAGGATCCCTCTGACGAATAAATGATCCGGGCAAATTCCCCGACGACGTTGTCCTAGCACGAAACAAATGGTAAGGAGGGTATCAGTGAGAAAACAGCATCAAAAGTAGAAGGTGGCGTCCAAAATGGCTAGCATGCTTGTCACGAGATAGATGGCAGCTGGAGTTGCTCACAGGTCATCATCCCAGTTGCCCTCCACTTCTATCGTCGTACCTAGTGCCTCTCTACCCTGACGAATCATGTCCTGTAACTGCTTGTTGAATGCATTGATACGAACGTCAGCGTCTCGTTCTTCCATCTTACGGCGTGCTGCTAGATGCTTGGCTTCTGCGGTGAGACGGGGGCTTTCTTCTGTGGATGTGCGCGCCGATGCTACTGAGGCGTTACTGTTGGATCGTCGGTGCGAAGTCGTTTTCACTATCGGGGATGAAACAGTGGTATTTCGGCGGCGGCTGGGTTGAGGGATCTTGCTGGGCGTCACCTCACGAGGAGAACCGAACGAAGCAAGTGAAGCGAAAGACGCCGTCGATGCTGCACGAGGCGAAGGAGCCGACGGCGAGGGAGCAACTGACAGTCGGCTGGAAGGGCGATTGACATTGGCAGTAGATCGGCGCTGGTTGGGTGTAGAGGCGGACGAGTATCGGGTAGATGGAGCACGGGATGAAGGGGCAGCACTGATGCGTCGACCTGTAGTCACAGAGGGCCCGGAGTTTCGAGATCGAGGGGATGGACGATAAGATGGTTGTCGCGGCGGAGGCGTAGGCCTAACCTCGGGCTCGGGCTCAGCTGGTTTCTCATCACTCACCATGACCCAGTTTCTGCCAAGTTCGTCGCGATTATCAGTATGTCTCCGCTTCGGACATGGCGCTGTCGGTGTGGATGCGCCGCTATTGTTGCCCTGATCGGCGTTATCTGACTGACGGTTGAAGTAGTCCTCCTGCGATGGTGGGAACCGGCCAGGAAGATGCTGGCTTTCGAAGAGGGTCTGATCCAACTCTTCCACCCTACCCCCTTTCATTGTAAAAGACCTGCCACCGCCAGCTTGGAATCCTCGGAATGAGCCAGTCGTGCAGAACTCCCACACGCGGCCAACAACGCCGCCGAGAGTCGAGACTGCAAAACTGCCCCAACCTTGTGATTGCACGGGTTGAGGAGGGAGGTTGAAGAGCTGCGTGGGACCAGCGTCGTTGTGATCGATGTCGTCGTGGACTCGTTTTGAGCCGAGCGCCCTGCGATAGTCTGTGTCGGAATACATGCTCTCGCCAAGAGCACCATTATCGAAAGGTCCAGCACTCGGCGTATCGAGCTGTCCAGCGAGTTGGTAGCACCTATCCCCATTTCTCATCTGGCCCAGGGGCGTTCCAAAATAGCCTTGTCTATCAAAGTCATCTGGTATTCGAATGTCTTGCGATCGTGACATCTCATGACCACGTCGCTTGCGTTTCGTAGCTTGCCCATCGGGGGTCGCGACGCTGTATGGGGAAGGGTAACCGTAGCCGCTCGAGCTTGGTGAGATGGGTGGGCGAAACAGGCCTGGATGAACGCCTTCTCGATTGAAGCCGCCGGGCATATGAAATTGCGAAGGCATAGTCATCGTGTCTAAATGATCGAAATTTGAGGGGCTTATGCTACACGCACGCGCGCGCGCAGCGGTCGATGGATATATAAAATAACCTTTGGTCTAAGCGGAGGAGAAGCTGTAAGAGATAGGGCCAAGCTCAACGGCAGCCGAGACACATCTCAAGCCGTTCCTATTAAGCGGGTCTGGGGTAGGGAAAAGTCGAATATTCGGATCGATAAACGAGATCGGAATCGAAGCTGGAGCGAAATTCGATACTGGATTTCCGGTTAAAGATGGCGATGTTGACGAGCGACTCGTGATTAGATGAGATGGACGGTGGTGGTGGTGGTGTCTTGTGACGACGGGCGCATGAGTAAAGCCCGAGAGGAATGATACTTTTGGCTAAGAGCGCCCAGCTCAAGTAAAAGCAGCCAAAATTCAGGCTCGAATAAAAATCGAATCAGCAGAATAGAAGGATACACATACAGTACCTTGACAGGTACAGTAAGATGCGCCTTGAAAGTGAGGCTCGAGCATGAAATGTCCTGGCGGCAAAATTATCCAAGTCAAGGTAAACAATGGTTGGGGGGCCAGCGCCAGCGTCTTTGACGGTGGATGATTGGTCAGATGACGTTTAATCCTGGCTGTGCTGGGTTGTTACTGACGAGCGATTGAGAGCCGTAATAAAGTTGATAATCGATATATCGGCACAGGATGGGCGGAGGAGAGAGTAGAAGCAGATCAGAAACCAAAATTTGAGGAAATGATGGTCCCTATTCTCTTTCGTCATTCCTCACTGAGAATCGAACACTTAGTGCGTGGCTTATGACGGAAGCTGCTCTGTTTCTTGGTGCAGCTCCAGGACCTGCGTGGCGGACTTGGAATGGAGTCCACTCAAGATCGACAGGGTTCAACTAACAATGGTCAAGGCCTGAGACTAAGATAATTCAATCAACTATAGAAGTGTCTAAAATATTTATTCTAACATGTGATATATTATATCTACTTATAACTGACTACTGATTTTAAATACACATTTGATCGTAGACCAGTATCTAGAGGTTTATCTCTACTTGACTTCTTATACCAGATATTTTATGGCACTCCACTCCCTCTGGGACAAAGCTTTGCTCTCCCTAAACCAACTTCAAAGCTCTTAAGCCTCGTCCCAATTGTGTTTTGTCTTGGTTAGATTGCTCCAATATCATCGATTGTCAAGGGAGCAATGACTCCATCGTCTAAGCTGAGCATTAACCACCAAATGCACATGGGAACACTGATACCCTGTATGTGTATGCTCTACATGTCATTATTCATTCTCTGCTCCTTCTACCAAGTCTATGCCGCATATCGTGTAACGTAAAAACACAGTCTCTATAACCTGCATCGGTCCAATCTCTTTATATTCCATCCATACGCCATCTACCCCCTGAAACCCTCGATATCATTGGTATCAATCCAGTCCAACTCGTCTCCCGTACATCTAGATTCCATTCGAAGCTAGCCCTTATTGTAGTAGTTGTCTTGTTGTCCCTTTCGCTCCGTTGTGACTCCTCCACCGGTGCCCTGCTCGCCGTGCACATGCTCCCTGCTTCCCCAGAAAGTCTCGCGCTCTTTGAGAACCTCCTGGCCCCAGGCCTTCATCTCCGGCAGTGCCATCCTGGTCGCGACGTATGCGAACTCGCCCAGGTCGAGCTTGCCCTCGCCTCGCTTCTCGTACTCCACCATCTGCAGGAGAAGCTCCATCTTGTCCACGTCGTGCACAAAGTGGCTGTCGAGCGTCTCGGAATCCTCGTACTCCTGCCAGATGGCGCGAATATCCTCGCCGGTCGTGCCGCCTGCCACGTTTCGTAGCAGGTTCTTGGTCAGAAAGTCCATGGTCTCTGCTTCGCGTCGGCTCTTCTCGGGCTTGGGCACACCGTCTACGGGGGTGATGTCGCCGACGAGGAGCTCTGCCATGTCGTGGATAAGGCACATTCTCATGCACTTGGCGAGGTCGAGCTTGGGGGCGAGAGAAGGCGGTGCGAACATGGAGATTAGAGACATTCGGTACATGTGGTCGGCAATTGATTCTCCTCTAGAATATAAGTTAGTAACTTTCTACAGTCGAGCTTACTTGCAATTCCTACCTGGAGATACCAAAACGCCTCCAACCCTCTCGCTTGGTTGTCTTGAGTCGCTCGAGCATGTGGAAGAAAGGTAGCGGTGACGAGGACTCCTCAGTAGGAGCACCACCAGGGATTTCTTTGACGACCTTATCAACAGTCCAAGGACCGTCGACCTTGACCATGGGCGTAAAACCCAGGTCGGCAACCACCTCCTCGGAGCCAATTTGGCCATTCTCATTTGCCTGTTCTGGTTGCGAACCCATTTTCACGTTAGAGTACGATCGATGTTGTAGATGTTGTCGCGGGGTAAATGTTGAGTGGAAATGAGTTGAAAATGACGGGCGCAACGAAAGAATAGTGCTTTCTACAGTATTAATTAAACGAAATGTTTGCCGGGGCCGCAGAAATCCGGTGAAACTCATAACAAGGATGTAAATAGCAAACCACAAGAAACGGATATTCAGTCGGTGGATTGAGGTCCAAGTTTGTGCCAGTACCGAATCGATTAATGGTCATCCACTGAAAGCCCCTTCAGCTAGGGCGTTTGTTGGTGGGGGTTTCGTTCTAGAGTAGAGGGTGCGTCATTGGGTGTCAGACAGGGGTAGGATCCGGGATCTCATAAGCATAGATCACTCTTGTGGCATGTGTAGGGTAGCATCTCAAGCACAGATATATGAAGCTATATATACAACTCTCAAACCGCATACAATCCAATCCAAATATGCACTTCCTAGTCAACTCCTCCCTAAGTGCTTTCAAATATGCTTTAGCTAATGCCGCATCCAAGCAATCAATATATCGCAGTTATTCTGCACCTAAACACCCTGCAAGACCAAATAACAAATCCCCTTCATGATGCCCTGTTATGCATAACTGCCATTCATCTTTGATACGTCAAATCTTGATTATCCCAAGCTTCCCATGCCTTATGTGAATTTCGATGGACTTGGGCTGTTTTCGCGACTGAGACTCTCAAAACTATCCACCATAGCCAGAACACGTGTTCTTGCTCGCTCTCTCGTCATGGGAACCGCCTGGGCCTCCATGAGGATGCCAGACGAGCGATTGCCTGTATCGTCTGTCGAGTGAGAAAAGCGAGGCTCCAAGGGCGAGAATTCGTGATGGTGAAGGAAACCGGCGACTGAATTGCCTGAGTTATCTCGCGTATGCCTTCTGCTGTATTGGTGATGGCTTGGGGGGTTGAGAGATGGTGACGGAGACGGCGAAGGTGAAGGAGAAGGAGAGGGAGAGTGACGTTGAAAGAGAGGATGAACGAGTTGGAGATGAGAGGGTTTCGGTTGTTGCAGCGTCGATAGTGGCTGACGTTCTTGTAAAGGCGGTGCTTGTGGCTGTTCTCGTTTCTCGAGCTCATCTTCTTCCCTTTGCCGTCTTTGTCGAGCCTCCTCTTCCACTAGACGTTGCTCCTCAGCGCGCTTCTCATCTAAGAATCGCTGCCTCTCATCTTCACGTCGCCGTTCCTCTTTCAGTCGTTCTTCGTCTTCTTGGGCACGTCGTTGTTTCTCGGCCATTGCCTGATTCGACTCATTCTCTTCCTTTTGGATTTCCCCAACCGTTCGAATATCAGGATGTCCATATGCATATCCTGTCTGCTTCTCCCGAAGGCTGTCCCCTCTCGATGGTTGGCTCTCATGATCGGGATCAACGAGCTCAGCGGAATGTGGCTTCATCAATTCCTCATCCTCACGATCACTTCCCTCCTCGTTGCCATTAACAACTCTTAATCGTTCTCGCGGGACAGTGAACATGACTTGCACCAGCCGTTGCTCTACAGCCTTCTCAATATCCCAATCAGACTCAGCCCCAGGCTCCAGTCCCGATCCTCCAGACATCACGGGTGCATGTGTGATGTCGTCGACACCCTCCCAATCCTGCCGACCCTTCTTCCGCCTAAGAAGCTCGCCGCGCAGACCGACCAGGCCAGGCTCGTAGTCGCCATATACAGGCTCTTGATCAAATGATCGTCGCACTCCAGACATGTCTTCATGGGAGGATGTCGGGGTACTAGCTCCTGAGAATACTCGCCGAAGAGAGCCTAACCATCCTCGACGTGGTTTTGACTTGGAAGGCGACGAAGGCTCATCATCATCGTACCGGTGACCTTGGTTCCCCATAAGAAGCGAAGGCCCTTCAGCTTGGAGAGCCCCGAACGATGAATGTGCCGTGTTGTAACTACTGGATGACGAACTGCCGGGTTTAGGGTGTTCAGAACCAGTTGCCAAGAAGGCTGGGGCCAGGGGGTTGAGCTGCCGGGCCTTAGCCTTGATGCTCTCTGCCGCGCTGCGTGCTGAGTCGGACAAGTTAGATCCGCTTCGTGATTCATCGTCTCGCAGAGCAGCTGAACGGTTCGAATTGTGTCGTGTCGGTGAAGACCGGCCCTGCCCGTGACCAATACTTCCCTGGTTTTGGCTCCTGCGGCTATTCATGCGCCCAGGAAAACCCTCTGCGTTATCGAGGCCCTGGCCATTATGGTGCTGACTTCGTCGGCTGTTCATACGTGCGAGCAATCCCTCTGCGGCATCGACCTCGGTCACCCAACCTTGAACCTCAGGATCATGCCGTGGGCCCTCAGGGCTAGGCGTCGCTGATGCTCGATTGCCTCCCCCAGGAGTAAGACATATAGGATGAGGCATATTGTTTGGACCTGTGCCAGTAACTGGAGTTTGGAAAGGATCTGAGGGAACATCTGAGAGCGGTGTTGGGTCATGGTCGTATAAACCCCTGTTGTGATAGCTTTCCTCTTCTTCGTCTTCATAGATTGGATGAATAGGACCAGGAAAGCTACCGGGCCGAGGCCCCGTGGGCACATAACCTCCACGGGATGGTCTCGGCATAGGTTTGTGCGGGATATGAAGTCCATACACTCCACCTCGGGTGCCTCTCATCGACTCATAGCCTCGCGAGCGGTCGCCCGCGATATAGGGGTTGGCGTCGCCGCCATACCAGGGGCCACTGTCAAGCCCCCAAGGGTCATTCTCCACCATCTCTGGGTATGCGTTGTTGTAGTAACTGGGGTCTTGGGACAGCGCTCTGACGGCTTCGTTCCGGTTGTTGATATGTCGTCTGCGTTTCTTGTACCAGCATAGAGCACCGATGATGATACCTAATAATGCAGCAATGCCAAAGCCCAGCCCCAGACCAAGACCGAGCCGCTTCGCATTCGATCCTTTCCCGTCGTCCGTAGGAGCATCATCGTTGGTATCATCTGAAGACGAGTCGCTTAATGGGTTTGTATAGCTAGATCCCCATGATCCTGATGTAATGTTATAGAAACGAAGCGTCCCTGATGAAGCCTGACGTTTACGAAGACGTGAGGAAGAGCTGGACTGCTCCCAGCCACCGTAAACCATCAACATGTTTCCTGGCAAGACTGCCGCTCCATGGCCATAGATTCCATCGAAGTCGGGCTGCTCATCAGGAATATTCCACTGCCACCCACTATAAATCTCGCTCATCTCCAGAATGGCAAGCTGTGGTTCGGCAGGGGTATTGACGTCCCCAACCCAGCCTCCAATGACAATGATAGTGCTCCCATCTTCGCTCAGAGTCGCGGTATGTCCAGAGCGACTGTACACATTTGTCGCAGTGCTGGTGCTTCTGCGACGGGACTGAGCGCTAGTATCCTTAATAGCAAGATCTGATTTCGGCACACCATTGCTTGGGGCTTGAATGTTCACATAACTCCATGACTCAGCAGGAAGATTCCACACGGCGACTGTGCTCATGTTGATGAAAGCCGTCTTGGTATGTCCACCCAAGAGAACATAACTCATCTGCTGCGTCACGATGCCAGATTTATTCGTCATCGACGGCGTCAAACCAGTGAGAGTAAAACCTGCAATGGGTGTTCGAGGTCCACCACTTGAGGCGACACTCATTTCATAAGATGTATAGGCGTCTTTTTCTTCGGGCGCAAGTCTCAGCATCGATTTCGTGTAATTAGCATTGCTCTGCCAGTTTGTCGAATCATCTCCAGACGTGGGTGTGGCGCACATGCCACCGTAGGTATAAAGAGTCGGCTGGTCCATCTCTGGGGCAAGACTGGAAGAAAACGCAACGGTTCCACCAAGGAAATAAGGAGCACGGCTGTTGTCGCCGTCCTTGAGACCTCGGCGATACCACTTTCCTTCATCGTCTTCAAAACTCCATACATCACCAATGCTAGACTCACAGTCCCCTGCGTACACAAGTACTGAACCATTGGCTGTTCTCGCAGCACCGAAGGCAGTGCTCTTTGATGTGTCGTCGAGAAAAGGTAATGTGGTGCTATCGACTGGGTAGTCAAGGCTGACCTCGTCGGCATCGATACTGGTAGAAAAGTTGAGGGATCGGAACTCGACTTTGCCCGAGGCTGTTTGTCGGAATATGTAGGCGACGTCAGAGGCTCTACATGGTACGCTGCCGTCAACGCACGTAGGATCGGGCATGAGAATCTCTGTAGGTACGTATGGAAAAGATTGCGCAGCGGCGGGAGAGATAAGAAGAAAGGTAGCCATGCCGAGAAGGAGAGTAGTAGTTGGACTCATGGTGGGCTTTTGCGGTTGCGCAGACCAAGCGCTGCTGGAGGTGAACGCTGAAACCATTGCGATTTATGAAAGGTGAAGGCGGATTCGGGGCCGATGTGGTAGATACTGCCGCTGTTCAAGCGTTGATATCTCGCCGACGGATCGCAAAGCGTTCATACCATGGTCATCGCCTTGTAGCTCGAGAGCTGAAGGGACCTCGATGCTATTCCTCGCTTCCCCCAACTTCGCTCTCAATGAAAGTGTTTGGTGTTTAGATGATGTAGTGTGAGAGTGCACTGGGGCTGCTGGTCCGCGCGCACTGTTGCTGGTCGAGGTAGGAATGTCCAAGGGTCTCTGCGCAGTGTCTCGGTCTCTGTGCGTATCCAAGGCTTCGAGATTGGTTGAGCTTGGTTGATGGGCTACTAATTTGAAGAGGGTCTCAGGAATAGGCCACCGATGGAGTCGTTGTCCAGGTTTAGATTGGATATTGGAGAAGAGCGAGCAGAGGGCCAGATCAACAAGAGACGAAAAAAGAGCCACGCAAGCATATGAGAGAAAGAGAGAAAGTCGGGCCAGGGTATTGTAGGGGCAGGGATAAGAATCTCTTGCTGCTGCGCTCAATATTCAATATTATGGACACTATCAAACCAGGGAAGCAAGGTTTGCGATTAAACCTATCTCGTCCATGGGCGATTGGATACCGAGACTCTATTCGCGCGTGTGCCATTGACTTGCTGCTTTCTGCTTGACGGCGTGATTGTTTACCGCTGTTGACACAGCAACGATGCAAGCTTCTTTGGATGGTGGGGCATCGAATGGAGGGGAGTAATCCTTGACCTTGGTTAGCAGGACGGGAACAAAGACATGGATGGGTAGAGACTATCACATGTGGAAACGCCACAAATAAAGAACACTCATTGTTCTACTGCTGAAAGGTACTGAACAAGGAAACATGTTATTATCATCAAATAACAACACTCAACGATTCAACAAGCACAAACAAAAACATGTTCATGTTATTGGATGCCATGTCGGGCCATGTATGGCATATCTTTGACTCCAACGACAATAGCGGCTGTGGCTTCAACTGTGGCTGCCGCTATCCGCTTCCCGGCAAGCAGTGGTCTGTTCTCAACTTAATCCATCCCTGTTGTTACTCACCCAACGACCAACCAGCCCACCTGCACCCGCCGGTCGTCCTTCTTTCTTTTTCTCTTGTGCCTCATGTCTCAGTGAGGTGCCATTAATGGTTCAACTTCAAATCTAGACCATATGTTCGATCGCGATGTGCATTTTTGTGATTTTACTGTTACCCCAACCACTTGCTAGAAAAGTTGAACTGTACTTACCACGATGCCAGGTCGGGGCTTGTTGCTCTTGTGAGCCCTGTCGATATGAGACCCGTGCACTTACTTTCAAGACTAGTCATCCAACCTTCAAAGCTTTTTGCAGGACATCTCGTTTATCTCTTGCAAGAACTTGTCAAGTGTCGATCAGTGGAAGTGTTGTGGGGTAATTATGGGACGACGTGTGATGGACTAATGCAGATAATCCAGCTCAGGACCCTTTAACCATTGAGCCTCAGATATTGTAACTCACGACAGTATCAATCGATATTGTTCATCATTAACATTATGATTTGTCTGTATAATTATCTGATCTAACCGTACAAGACACCTTGTGCCGATAATTGCATGATTGAATCGCGACAGCGTCTAACCAACATATCCACTCTCGATATACCCACAACGACGAGTTCTTCCGTCTCCAAACTCTTCCTCTCTAGTCATTTACTCCCACATCATTGTCAAAATAACACAGCCTGATAGCCGGCTTGTGCTTGGGTATCACACTCCCACACGCATCCCCTTAGTAGTAGATCTTCTCGGTCCAGATAGGAGGTCGGGCTCCCTCCGTATCCCACTCGATGTGGTTCTTGTCGTTCAGGCTGCAACCCTCGTCCGAGATAGGAATAACCTTGCTGGTGTGGGCTACTTCCTGCTTGGAGATACCGGCGGGGTCCGCGGGAATCCACAAAATAGGGGTCTCACTTGTTACCGAAGGAGGGAAGTAAGCATCTCTCTCGACCTGCTCAGGGTAGTCAAGTCCCATAGTGTTCTCATGAGGCACCAGCTGGCGCATGGTGGCGTAATCGGCGTAAATCCAGGGCTTCAGCCACTTCGAGAAGAAGTTGCCCTTCTTTTGAACACCGGCAGTGCCGCCAGGGACGAACTTGCCAATACCGTTGCTCTTCTCAGCACCGTTGGAAGGAGCACCATTGCCGTTATGAGCATGTCCATCCTCAATTTCTGAGCCCTGCTGGCTGCCCTGGATACGTTCCTCTTCAACCTCGAGCGAACGAGGAAGGTTGTTAAGCAGAGGGTTCAAGGCCTTGGAAAGGGTGATGTGGAACAGAATGGTGAAGATGAGAAAGACGACCATCAAGACAGCGGGACCAGCAGCCTTGGAGATGATGAACATACCCACAAGACAGATCTCGGCAAGATAAACACCAACGAAAAGTTGCTTGAGGGCACGGGGGTAGATGAGACCACGGGTGTCGATGGTAGTCTCTGTGACAAACAGGATGTTATAGCGGTAGGCAAGGTAAAACAAAGCCATTCCAATTGTTGACCAGAAAAGGATAATGGGGGCAATGATAGAATACACAATGCCTAAAAGTTGTTAGTGGGTAATTCGTTGTGTGACTCGGCTTGCTACTTACTGATGACAGCAATGTTGGTGTAAACAGGCAGGAGACTTCCCCATGTAAGTGCACTGAGTGTTGTCCACTTCTTGTACATGGCTCGAGGAGTGCTGGCAAAGAACTTGTACACGAGGTTGAAGATAACACAGCCAATGACCTGAGTCAGCACGCTGGTGGCAACGGTGAGACCCTGAACAATGAAATAAGAGATGTAAAAGTTGGATGCAGTAGGAATGGAAGATGACAGCATAGAGAAAACTTGGCTGGGGTCCTTCACGATAGTTGCAATAGAGGAGACGAAACTGTTGGAAAGCGTCTGAACGAGGAACACCTGAAGAACCTGGAAGACGAAGTAGGCGTTTTGCGTGTAGAGTTCAGCTTGGGAGACTGAGACACAGCCAGCCTGCTTGGCACAGATGCGCATGAAAACTGGCACCAATGACATAAGGATAGCAAGGGCAACTGAGGGCAGAAGACCGGAGACGACTCCAAGAATGACCTGAGGGGACGGTTAGGAATAAATCGTAGATGAACAGGGCCGTGAGACTTACAGGAGGAATATCGCCGATCCAAGTAAGGCCCGGGAGCGACTTGATAGTGTTGACTTGTGCAATTACACCGACAATAGCCACTGGGATGGCCCAGAAAATGATGAGAACAGCAATGATAAAAGAGATGATGTATCGGCGAATGACAATTTGCCACCAGGGGAACTTAAGACTCTTCCAAACCACCTCATCAGGCTTGACGCCGATGTGTCGAGGAGCCATGTGGAGAGCGTGATGATGAGTGGTGGTCTGGTAAGCAGCCTGGGCATCAGATTGGGTGTAGAACTCGACAAAAACAGCAGAGTATTTCTCGTAGTTGCCGGCGAGCCAGTCAGCTTGAGCATTATCGGCCTTGGGGATCAGAGTCTTGAGCTCCTCACGGCCCCATTGAATGGTGTCAACCTTCTTGCCAATAAGTCCCAGAGGGCCTGTACGGTGACTGGGTCGCTTCTTGGTGGGAATGTATCGGGCGGCGAGGTCACCAGACTCGGGGTCAGAGGGAGCAGAGTTGATCTTCTCGGCTTCGGAGCCTGACTTCTTCATGGACTTGATGCGCTCCTTGTTGCACAGCTTGAGCAACTTAACCTCTCCCTTCTCAAGCTTCATAGCGACCTTATCACGTTCCTCAATAAGCTTGTCTAGGTCCTTGGTCTCACCGGGAATCCAGACATTCTTGACTGAGTTGTTGAAGAGAGTGCGAATACGAGCTTCATCAAGGTAGTCCTTGGGAACCGATGTGAAGAGGACGGTGCGAGACGAAATACGCTTGGCGTACTGGGGGGTAAGCAGGAAAGCTTGTCGCACGCTGATGTAGAAGATGCACTCTCGCATGATGGTGTACATAACGAAGCCATAGACGATCCAGGCAACAAAACAGTGGGCATACAACCTGTTTCTCTGAGTCGAATCGTCGATGTTGATATTGCTGTAAGAGAGAATCTCAAGCTCCGACTTTCCGTTGCCACCAGTGGCATTGACTGGGAAAAGAACGGGCCATGTGAGGCAAAGACTCACGAAGCAGATGGTGCAGCAAATGCGAAGGAAACGAATGAAAAGATAGGCATCGAGACTTTGGTGCTGTAGAGCATAGGCATCAGGAATTTTCCAAAAGGTTCCGAACCAATTGAAGAGACCGTTGGGCAATGTGGGACTTCGTTCACTGTGAAGTTGTTAGAATGCCATTTAGAGTCCTGGTGGCATGGAGTAGGCTCACTTCTCGCGCAAAGAACCCAAGTAGGTTCGAGGTGCATAGAAACGCCTGTTGGATTTACGAAATATGAGGAAGATGGTGATGTAGACAGCCGACGCAACAAGAACAGGAACCAGAGTCGAGACCATGCCTATGATATGGTTAGTGTCGCATCTACCAGTATTTGATGTTTTCTCGACGTACTCGAAACGGACTTGGGCTGAACTCCTCTGGCTTTGCCCTCATTGCCCTTGGTGGTGGTGGGATCGGGGAGGTTGTCCTCCAACCAACTGATGAAGTTTCCCATGATGGCGACGAAGCTGTAAACTCGCGTCTATCCGGGTCGTGGGCCCTTGACTTGGGCAATTATATCGGTTGTCGACAATCGATTCGATGCGCGACAAAAAGAGAATATCGAGAAGGAGAAGAAGAGCGAAGTTGAAATGAACCCGGTGGCGGGGTGGGTGGCAGATTAATTAAGTCGAGAGGCAGGCGCGTTCCAAGCTGCAACTACCCACAATGCACTTAGGACAAAAAGTCTGAAAGCGAAAACCTAGCGAAAAAGAAGAGCAAAATAAGAAATGGATGGGGGGACTAGCTATATGTAATTAAGATTATCAGACGGGAAGTGGGAAAAAAGCTGGTTTTGCGACACTCAAGAGGTTGGCTAGAGAGAGGTACTTCCATTGCGGTAGCTCAGCTCAGGTTGTCAGGGGGTGTGAATGGATGGATCGAGAGGCTTGTGCGATAGAAAGCTTAGTGGAATTGGGCCACCCCTTAATCAAGGTGAAGTCATGTCTCAGGCCAATTCCTGTGGTTACTTGCGAAAAACGAAGAAGAAAATAACGGAGTGATCCAGGGCAAGTCTCAGTCGCAAGCAGAGTTAATAATGAAGGCTGCTGATTTACTCGATTGTGTGAATTCCTCATGTTTTTTATTCTTAATACTCAAGTTGTTCATAGTAAAGGTGATGCTATGCAACGTCAGGGTGACTGGCCAAGCTGGCACGGCACAAGGTGCTGACGTCTACGTCACAACGTAGCGCTACGCCCAGACTGCACACTACATCGCCAAGCCATTGAGGTCCTGTCGCTGGGAAAACAGCGAAAATCCTGGTTTGGAGCTAGATCGACACAAGCCAATATCAGCGGTAATTGAAAGTGGATGGTTGGCGTCTGGTCCAGGCCGCGACAGACCCCTGGTACTGTAGTTTATTTGGAAAATGGGACCACTCGAGCACAGCTGGCCTTGGACGGGCATTGCATATCACTTTCTCTTCTTTGGCGCGAACGGCGGGCGATGGCCGGTAAAGGTTGCTGTGGGCATGCTTTCGGTAGAGATGGATGGGTATGAAACGCCTGGGCAAGCGATACGAAAATAATGTTCTAAAACAAGACCCTGTCTCTGGAAAAAGAGAAAAGAAACTTTTATGATCCCATTTCAGTCGTAACCATGCTAACTTTAAAATCCGAATCTCAAATCACAAATCGTCCGTGGTTGTGGATGCCCTTCTGGGCCTCAATTTCATTTCGGCTGTTGAAGCTTCGCTACGGGCCCAGGGTCTTGGAGAAATCCAGTTTGTACATTATTGGACTTTTGCCTGGTAGTCAGACTCAATGCATTGATTTTGACAGAATTTTCCATAACTCTATATGCTCTCAATTGACATCTGGTCAGTAATCGGATGATCTCCGATTTACATCGACCGGCATCATCAACAGCGAATGTGCCTCCAATTCTAGCTGTGACGTGGACGCTGTCGCGCTACTGCAAATAGTCACCCTCACTAAACGCGGTGCATGCCTCTGTTAATTAAGAAGCACAAACAGGGGCAACTGCAACTGCAACTGCAACGGTAACAACGAAAGACATCCAAGAGGGAGCCTGAAAGGATCAGGCTGTACTGCAACAGAGTAAGCCTCCTGCTTTTGCTCTACCATCAAAATCTAGACCAGGCTATTGTGGCTCTCGATTCTGGTGCGCATGATCTAGGCCAACCATCTACGCCTTGGATTTCAGCTTGGGTCGTCAATTTTACCATCTGTACCTCGCTCAAAGGGCGGCACAGCCACGATGCCCTCCCGTGCAGTCTGGTCATGGCCATGGCCATGCACACGACAGCTTGACAGGGATCATTTCTACCGTATGTGATGTCAGAGATGCATCCATGCAGCCATCACTAACCACCAACTCTGCAACTCCCAATGAACCTTTTCTTTCCAAGAGTCAATGAATCAACCCCCAGTCCCCGGTGACGATCCAGATCGGAATGTTAATCGTCTCCCCTTTTAGGGCATCTGCCAAGACATCATGTCTTTGAAACCATCTAAACTCATTTCGTGGCGCGCTATGCAATTCATTCACAAGCAAAGACAGTAAAGACTCCCTCACTCCGGAAGCTTCAATCCCGTCCTTTGACGCCATGACATCAACATCAACTAGTCTGATTCTGCCCGATCTCCAAGTTCAATCACTTCTCCCCACAACGGACAGCTTCGTGTCGATCTCGCTTGTCGTCACGCTCATATCAGCATCTGAGTTGCACATTGGTTTGTTTACTTGATCGTCTCTGCGCTACTGTTTATCGAGGACAACTGTTCCCCTGTCTTGATCACTTGACCCTCCTTTGCTATCTAGTCTGTCAAGGTTGACGCTCATCACTGTCTCAACTTCATGGCCTACATCATGACTTTCCCCTCACCGCTTGGCCTCTGAAATAGGAGCAGATTCTGTTTATTCATCCTGAGAGAGAGAGAAAAAGCTACCAATTGTGCAACCTCAACTACCCCGGTTCATTCCAAAGGCTAGACCTTCCAAGGATGCATGCACCATCCTCTCCTTGGCATTAGCGCCCCAAGAATGATGCTGGTTCAGCTGAGACAGTCAAACTGGCGTGAACCTCTCAAGCTGACACTGGCCACCATTGGGCCGAGGTACCTGTAATTTTATCTTGACGCATCGCGACCCATAACATTACGATTGGCCCACCTAGATCTTCCAGTAACGAATTGATTGAGTTCCCACTCAGTCTCCCTCACTTCTGCTCATACTATAGCCAGTACCGCAAGCATCGCCTAACAAGGCTCGTTATGGCTTCAGTTGTCAGGTTTAGACCGTTTGCTGCGACACGCTGTGTCAGTTTGTAACTCTTGTGACCTCTGCAAAGGCACCAAGTCGAGGCCTCTTGGTTACACAGCCATTGTCCAACTTCATGTAGTCACGTGTGTGCAACTAACCGTCGGCATTTGAGTTTCACCTTGTGGTTTAGCCAAACATTCCTGACTCCTCGGGAGATAAGACTAGACGCCTCTTATTCAAGTCATCGGAATAAGTGGCAGTGGTAGTGGCTGGTAACTAAGGCCACAATGGATTTGGAATCTCCTGAAACACAACAACGTATCGTTGTCAGAGTGGACCAATTGTGGTATTGCTGAAGACGCAGCCTGTCTTTGAAGCACTTCCAGATTCTGAGCGAGCGAAGAAGAGGCGAGTTCCTGGCGTACACAAAGACATACATAATGCCTCCTGCGTACTACAAATAGCTGTTTGTGATTCTGTGCAAGGTACATTATAGCTCAATCCCTCTCAATCCTACCAGTTTGAAAACACGAGTCGGTACGTTAAATCGTTGCTCCTCTTTGGGATCACTGGTACAAGACGGTTTGCAACAACTTGATTGATATCGAAACAACACTCGCGAAACGTTTTATACCGTTTTTGATCTCATGCCGCAATGGCCATCATGATTCCCCGAAATACTCCGAATTATCTGCATGCGACAAGAAAGATAGCATGCAACAAGATAGAAGGCCGCTGGTATGATTACGATATCAAGATGTGTACATTGAGGACCTCACCGAATGGTGATAAACCATATCCAAAGACCGGGATTCTCGACTTTATTCTTTGGGCGTCATAACAAAGAAAGGAATCGAGAAGACCGCTTTAGATCATTCTGATACCCCAAACAATGTCTATGCGCCCTCCACAATCGTGGCTTGGTGCATATATAACAAAGGGTCAGTTTCTTTGTTTGAATAGCATCCTATCAACCGCCACATGCATCCAGACATGGAAGGCACTCAAAGAATAACTCTTTAGTGTCGTTTAAGAATAGATATAGCCACATAGCTCTCAAAGGAAGCCTCTTGTTTCTCCTGTTTTCATCATTCTAACTTGTGACTCTCGTTCCTCAACTCCATGCCAAAGTTATAGCTCTTCTCGAACTGACACGATGGCAACTTCACGAGCAGCCGAAAAGCAGAAGGAGAGCGTCCAACCTCTTCACATCCCATCCAATCCATGGGCAACTTCCTACAAGTCCACCTGGTCCTTACCAGAAGCTGGCATCTTGGACGCCAAGGATCTTGCCGTGCTCCAGAACCTCAACTGCTCCTATTTCTCCTCTGGCCGTCCACCCACTCTGCTTGCTATCAAGCAGCACGCACATTCACTTGTGAATATCCTCCGCAAACTTGTTCCATCCTCGGACACTTCACAGGTGGGGGGAAAGACGGTGGTACACACACCTGGGACGGGGTCATGGTTTCGTGAGCACGAAGCCTTTGACTGGCTGAATAACCTCGAGAAGCCCTACGAGAACGACGATCCGGCTCATCATGAACCTCTCTGGGCGTTGCACAATACTGTCAAGTCGGAGTCTGAAATAGATGGCATTGAACATCACTGTCCCCTGACTCAAGTCGAAGATGACCGACCTTCAGCCAGACAGGGAGATACTCGCCGTCCTTACATGACGCACCACGATCTAATTATGCACGCCAACGAGTGTCTTGAAATCATCGACCACGAGTACTCTGCTACTGGAGGCCTCATGTCTATTCTCCCAACTGGCTTCGAAGATCCCAAGGACACAAAGACTCAAGCCATGTCCGATGCGCAAATGGCAGGCGCTCGAAACAGCATTCTTGGCCAATGGATCCTCCATCATCAGCATCTTATCGGCCGCATGCACGAACTCGAGATCAACTACGCCAACGCCATCGACGCGTTTGCAGGGCAGACTATCATCCCGCTGCAAATGAAGGGCCGCTCTGGTCCTGATGGCATCTCAGGGGGTCGAGAGATTGCATATCCGCAGGACAAGTACATTCTCGTCAACGCAGGTGAAGATATCAGGGACTATATCCACCGACTTCTTGACGCGGCCGAGGCCCAGATTGAGCAGAAGGAAAAGATCTGGAAAGCAAGTGGTGTAAGTGGTGAGCGCATGTGGTATGAAGAGCGTGGAGGAAAAGTCTACTCAAAGGGTATCGTGCCCGTCGACCTCTCGACTCGCTTCTATCGTATTAAGGGTAAAGGAAACCAATCTCCCCTTTTCGTCATGCCGGCAGCTGCACAGCATCCTGGCGTAAGTCAAACACGTCTCATGGAGAACAGACCTACCGTGGTGTCAGTCGTCACCCCAACGTGGCCTGAGCGTGTATCTGCCTGGGAGGCTAAACACAAAGAGCCTTTAGAGCGTGCAGCGAAGCTGGATATTGATAATCAGACATTGGTACGTCAGATGGCGGAGATGAGGGACATGATGGCTGTTAAGGATTCGGAGATCAAACGCATGCACCAGCAATTGGCTTGGTATGAGCAAAACGGGGAAGTTATTGGGCAAGAAGTTTGAGTACGAAGTGTTTTTGTATTGGGATACACAGAGGCATAACATTGATGTTAATCCGCGAGAAACGAGGGTGCTAGATTATGCTTTTAGTTGGGTGGTTTTTTTTCTTCATCTTTAGACTGGATGTTTCCTTACAATCACCATTACTCCTCTACAATCCAGTGACAAACATGACATTGCTATGGACAAGGGCAAGAGTGTGACATCATGTTGATATCGCCTCGCAAACAGACTGGCTATTGTGGTTTCTAAAGGGTAAAATCTATATTAAATTGATGTTGAATACTTAAAGCACAGGCAGCTTTAGGGCTTGGCCGTTGGCTAAACCCAATCTAAGGCAATAACATCCAGTATAGGGAGAATAGCAACCCCCGTTTGTCAAGACCCTTGTATCCAAGGACGATGGGGTCAGATCATCGACCGAGGCCAGGGAGGAATAGGGACTCTTGAGCCAACCGAGCAGGTTGGCATTGTTGATTTGATCATGTCTGCAGCCTGTACAACCTATTAGAGATAATTCTTAGTTTCCTTTACATGGAAAGACCTACCTTCTCAGCAATGGCATAGACTCTAGCTTGCAGATGCGCTGAAGGAATAAGGGGCATGATACTTGCGTCTGCAACACGTAAATTGCATGTCCCGTAAACTCTCAGCTCTGGGTCCACGACACCTCCCAGGTCCAGCGGCATCATAGCCGCTGTTCCCGAGGGATGTCTCTCTGTGGTGATCTTTTCAACTACTCGACGCATTAAAGTCTCGCCACTGGTGGTGTCGAATGCCAAATCCGGCTTAGGCATCAGCTCCTTCATAGCTTTGGTCTTGATCAGCTTTGTGTTCAGCTGAAGACCAAGAACAATGATCTCGCAGTCAATGGGATCAGAGCAGTATCGCGGATCAAGTACTGGCTGATCGAACATGGATGGTGTTGAAGGTCTAACAGTACCGCGGGAAAAGGTCTTTTGTGCAGCAACAGTTAGTTGCCCCCATGAATTCGCCATAATCTCGAAGATTCCTGTATCATTGCTAAGGGCCTGGTGTCTGAGGATGTTCTTCTGAATGTTGTAGCCTTTCTGAACTGAACTAGGGGCATCAAAAGGAATTCCATTTCCAGAGCTCTTATCCAAGAATTTCTGCCAATCGTCGGTTGCAGACCGAAGATTAGCAAATGCAACCGTGTTGATGAGTGGCGCTGTCCAAGGGCCTGGAAGTATTAGACAAGGCAACATTCACATATCGCTCGAACTCACCTGTTCTGTTTTGGATGTATTTGTGAGCAACCTCATCGTACACATCATCAACTATCTCGTCGCTCCTAAAGTAGGAATTGTTACGATCTGAAACTGTCAGTATTCTACTCACAATATGGAGATGGACTTACAGTAGTAGTTGGCATACACCATAGGATGGTCTTGCAGGTTATATCCAACGCCTGGAAGATGAATCTTGACGGGAATGTCGAGTGATTGTAGGACATGTGATGGTCCTATTCCAGATACCTGAAGCAGGGTGGGAGTGTAAATGGCACCGGCTGAGACGATGACCTCTCGGTTGCAAGAAATCACTCTCGTCTCTGAGTTTTTGTCTTTGGAAAACTGTAGATATAATCAATATCCTGTTCGACTTTCCTCGCGATACAATCGTACCTCGACTCCTCTTACTCGCCGACTAGAATTATAAAGACCAGGAGTATCTAAAATGAGCCGTGTGACAGTTTGGTTCGTCGCTATATGCAAATTGTATCGATGAGATGCCGATTTAAAGTGAGCTTCTCTGGCATCGAATCTTGTTTGGTTGTCGGGATGCAAGCTTGAGGGGAGGATCATGGTCCCCGCGGCTGTTCCATTGTTCCCGTCACTGAGAATAGGAATACCGAGCTCTGCGAAGCCTTCTAGAACGTTTGCTATGGTACTATCAGTGCCATTTGGAGTGGAGGCTGAGTTGGTGGCTTACAGGATTGGTCGTAGAAGTATTGAGGGTATGAGACATGCACTGATCCATTATAGCCATGCGTGGCTGATTCAGGATGGATATGAAGTTGTTCAGCGTCATGGTGTTCAACATTAGAAGTAAAGGTTTCGGACTATCACACATTAGCTTCTTTCCAATACTGAATCATCTATATCTTACCTTCTTGAAGTAAGGAAGCAGGTGATTCCAAGACCACCCCTTGTTGCCCAGTCGTTCCCAGCCATCGTAGTCTGATACGGAACCTCTTGACCAGCAAAGGCCATTGAGGATGGAACTCCCACCAACAGCCTTTCCTTGGGGAACCCCAACATTCTGACCATTGAGGTAGGTTTGTGGTTCCGTGGTTAAGCCCCATTGGTACTTCTGCCAACCGCCTGAACCGATTGTCCCTGGGACAGGAAGTAGACCACCAGGAATCGAAAAGTTTCTCGCGTCATCCCTAATGAATATTGGTCAGCCAGGAAAATCATGTTCATTGTGAGCGACATACAAGGGCCCGGCTTCCAGAACGAGAACTGAAACTGAATTAATTGTCAGCAAAGCTGCTCAAAAACCTGTCAGCGTTGAGTGAGTACCTGCTATGTCTTCCGAGAGACGGTTAGCAATGGTCAAGCCAGCTGTGCCACCTCCGACGACGATGTAGTCGTATACACTACGGAGGTCATCGTCTGCATTTTCTGGAGTAATGTGAAGACTCTCGACCCAGGGAAGAAGGAGCAGGACCAAAAAGCCCAACAAGAAGTTTCCAAAAAGCATCGTGGACGATGAAGGTGGAAAGATATGTTTGACGACTCAGGACAATCTTCGATGTGTTAACTAAGATTGTGTTTCCCTAGGAGTGCAGTTTTCTGGTTTATAACATATAGAGTAAACAAACATTGTTCATGAATGTGAATCATTTCTAGTGTGCCAATCGATCTGGCAGTGGCAGACAACCGTCGGGGTATATCGCACCCTGGGTTATGGTTCCATGGTACGCATTAACAGAGCTGCGAAAGACTCACTCTTGGCATAGGACTTCCTTTCCCATCCTATTCATATAAGTATATTGGTCAAAAGACAAGGCCGAAGTCGGCAATCATCATAATGCAAAACAGCACATATCAGCTTGGACTGCAAACTCATGACGAATACGGGAAGCAATATACTACCATAACGTAACTCTAGATAATTCTACACCTCAATTACGGTATCTCATTTCTTGTTCCTTACTTTTCCAACATGTTTCTCCGTCTCAGAGTGGGTGAATACTTTGTGTTGATCACCGCATTACTAAGCTGGTATAAGAAGGCATCAACACCAATCAAGAGACAGTCAATTGTCACCATCATAAACACTCGTTGTAACCATGATGCTACCACTATCAAGAGCATATACGCCCACGTTCCGCAGAGCCTCATCTATAGCTTCCTTAATACTCACTCGCTCTCTTCATCTGGCTCCTCCGTTCCTCCTTGACGACTATGTTCCACGATACATGACTCTCAGCTCCCGTGACGCCGCCAAGAAGCGCTCTTTGGCATATGCCCATCTGCGAAACTGCAACTTATGTCCGAGAGAATGTGGCGTCAATCGGTATGAAAAGACGGGCATGTGTCTCATTGGGGATAAGGCAAAGGTCAATACAATTGCTCCCCACTTTGGTGAAGGTCAGTTCTGTCTTGACTGGGCTGGTACTGAACACTCCCTTACATTTCAGCCTGTTAGCTCAACTTTTTCCATACATTCTGTTGCTCTGTCCACTTCTGACTAAATGTACCCATAGAACCTTGTATCCAGGGACACTAGGGGAGTGGTTCTGTCTTTATGAGCGGGTGTAACCTGCGATGCATCTTCTGCCAGAATTATGACATATCACATCAACGCAATGGCATGGACCTTTCACCAGAAGAGCTTGGCGATTGGTTTCTTAAACTACAGAAGGTTGGCAAGGTTCATAATATCAACATTGTGACGCCAGAGCATGTGGTACCTCAGGTGGCGTTGAGTATCCTCCATGCCAGGGACCACGGCCTGATAGTCCCTATCGTGTACAACACCTCAAGCTTCGACTCACTCGCATCCCTGCAGCTGATGGATGGATTGGTTGATATCTACTTGGCTGACTTCAAGGTTTGGAAGCCAAGCACCTCCAAAAGGCTACTCAAGGCGGATGATTACGCCGCAACGGCCAAGGAGAGCATCAAGGTGATGCACGCTCAAGTCGGCGACCTGTGCTTCACAGGATACGGAATCGCCAAAGAAGGTTCTGTTAGTCCGCCACCTTGTTATGCCAGGGAAAGAAGAAGAAGGGGCAGAGATTATGAAGTTCTTGGCTAAAGAGGTATCCTTGGATTGCTTCGTCAACATCATGGAGCAGTACCATCCGGATGCTCATGTTGGCAAACCGAAGCGAGCAAGGTCCGATGGCAAACAAGAAAAAGACCATGTTCGATATGCAGAACTCAATCGACCTGTCACTAACCAAGAGGTCTCCTCAATCAGGAAAGCCGCACAAGAGGCTGGTCTCTGGCGGTTCAACGACCCACCAGGACATGATGGCTTCGCTATCTGACGAGAACGCGGAGGAACCTTCCCCTCATTCGACAGTCGGGGATTGCGTTTCTGTCAAATCTTACCACGAGGCTGGCTGTTCATCCAAGCCAACAACGGGGACTAATTACGCCACCACAGCCTGGTCAGGGCGGAATAGGTGTTGGCTATCTTATTGAAGTTAAAGGCGCAAGCCGGGAGTCGATCAGCTGTTCTAGGCCCGCGATATCTCTTTCAGGTCCATGGCTGCCCCAACTGAACAACATTTCCAAGCCAACGCCTAGTCAGTCTTATTGACGGGTTACATTCAAAACTTGCAGTGTGGCAACCAGGCACGGATCCATGAGTACAGCCAACGCTCTACACTAGGAACTTCGCCTTCCAAAGACTTGCTAGGCCAAGTGTCGGAACTCGCTATTTCGCTTTGTTAACACAAATCCAGCGACAAAGCTTCCAAACCCCTCATCCCCAATATAGACTTTCCTGTGGTGTGCCTTTGTCTGTGATGGACAGGATGGAGTCGATAAGAAGGATAGATATCTACCAGCAAATCATGCCGCTTCTCTCTGGGAAGACATCATCTATTTACTATCATCATCAAACAAGATACGTTACCTATCACAATGGATACAACTTTCACCTCAGTCCATGGCGTGATGCAATTACCGCCCATGGATGCAAGGATCACTCCGCCGCCTGAGGAGTTGAATGTCTTCATCTCCAAGCTACAGACATGTCCTATTCTTCCGCTCTCGCCCATATCTCTTCCAGATACACCATATCCCGAGACTCCCTTAATCTCCAGCTCTTCACAACGAAAGAAGCGGCGTCGACGCTCTTCAAGCTCAAAGGGCGGTTCTTCAAAGACAAACTCGAAGCAGCAAACTCAGGTCAACTCCAACCTCCTCTTCTCGCCTCGGCCTTTTGAGAGCCTCTACATTGAACGAGCATACCTTGCCACCTCTCTTCAGCAACGAGCTGACCAAGCTGCGCAGCTGATGAGACAGCACTGTATGGTAGAATCGCAGCTCCAAAACTTTGCGGGCGACAATGGTCGACGGAAACTGCGAAAGCAGTTGAGCCTGCTAAAGTCCAGAATCAACCAGGCAGCTGAACAGGAACGGGCTATCTTCTCTCGTCTTGGCGAGCTGTATGTCGAAATACAGAGCCGCGAGACATGGGCGCAGGCATGGACTGTTGACAGCCCCAGCGTTTCGACACCTCTCTACTTCAGTCCTACATCATGCAGCTTTCTTACTCCTACCTCGCCTATTGGTGGCACATCGGCAGACTTTACTCCCATGAGTTACTTTGGTGACTTTCACCAAGTTTCTGAACCGGCATATTCCCAAGAGCCATCAATGTACGGACTGGAGACTGTTGATGAGGCAGGCGAGGATCTTCCATATGATCCTATCTCGTGTGATCAGAGTGTAGAGGCCGAGACTACTCCAGCGACGCCGGTTGCTGTTGGGGTTCCTTTTGCCAAGAAGAAGGATTGTGGTTCAGAGCTGGGGAAGGGGTTGGACGATGACCGATGCATGGCCGTCAGAGAGAGGCGGCTCAGCCTGCCTTGTCTGCATAATGCTTGGCCCGAGGTTTGAGGTCAAGGACAAACTAGGAGAGAATATCGCTGGGCATTGTATTGATCTTTCAAAAAAGAACAAATATCACATCCAACCATCAAGGAGCGAGCAATCTGTTTCATGCGGTATGCAGTTAGTGCCAGATCGTTCATGATTGACAGCATATCAGTTGGTGTTTTCTTTAGCAAGTATTTTATGTACACGTTTGGACTTTTTTATTTCTCAAAATCATATCGCTAATGCACCCATTTGTTCCTCGATACTTACGCAAACTCTCCAAATTGCCCATCGTCAAACCCAAGCTCCTTGGCCGATGGCTTCTTGTGCTGCCTCACATCCTGTGCGCTCGGTGGTGGTGGTAAGGAGAAGGCACCTGAAGAACTTGGCCCAGCAGGCGGCGGTGGCAGCGCAAAAGATTGGAGATCTGCTCCAGCTCCAGAAGCTCCCGCAGATGAGCTATCCTGCTGTTTCCGTCTGCCGAATTTTGACCCGCCAAAGCTCACTGTGATGGTCTCGCCCTCCTTTAGGCTATAATCCCTATGCTCTTCCTTTTCCTTCGCTGCAGATGGTTTGTTCTGCTCACCCTCCCAGCCCAGTGCCTTCCTCGCTTCCTGCAGCGCAATGCTCAAATCAAACGCCTCACTTCTCTCCTCAAAGCCAATACCCAGCATAGCCTTGCGACCTTGAGGATCCCGCACTGTGAGGGCAAAGAAGCGACTGCTGTCGAGAACCGGTTCTACAACTCCAGGGGCAGTGTATGGCGCTGCGGCAAAGAGTTGACCCGATGAGGCATCCTCGAGCACGGCGTCGACTTTGAGCTGATTGGTATCCGAGGCAGATTCGTAAGCGGTCTCGATAACGCGCAGGCGTGCAGTGAATATGTGACGCTGGGGCTCGGCGGTCCATGTGCTGGCATTGTAGCCCTTTGTCGAGGTCAGAGGAGGGATGTTGTAGACGTGGACCGCATTGGCGACGAAGAGGATGCGCTGGATGGCATCGTTGGGGAGGACGTTGCCAGTAGCGGGATCTAGAAGCTCCATTGGCAATTATAGTGAGGATAGCGATCGCCAAGGTATTGCCTAGGTGGTAAGGATGCAGATATAGCTGTATTGCCTGAGATGAATTGGGATTCAAAGATGGAAAGCTATAAGATGACAGACTATCGGAGACGGAGAGAGGGGTGTGCTGCAGAACAGACGGGAGCGGTGGAGGGGTAGTTTAAATGCGCGGGGCACTCTGGCTTTGGTGCAGGGTAACTGACTTGCCCTCATTTATGGATGATGGACTTTCGAGATTATTGGATCACAACATGTTGTGAAGCCATGCAACGCAACTGGTGGAGCCTAATCGGAGCAATACTAATTGCGAAAAGACTATCTCTAGGTAATCTCGAAAATTAAAACTTAGAATGCTAGATTTTACCTCGTATGCTGTGGTTCCCTCTGACTGATGATAAATGCTTCTTCCCTCGACTCCGTACAGCATCATCTACAAGGGACCTTTCCCTACAAAACGCCCTGCAACAAGTGCCGTCACTCTCGGCCCCGCTCCCCACCCAC